>JAJJMB010003237.1:710657-763756 GCA_023531105.1 Papaver atlanticum | reverse complement strand
AGAAAAAATTTCATTCAGATTAAACCAAGTTACACAATGATCCTCCTGAATATTGTTTAGAAGAAAATCTGGTGGATTTGAATTCCACTCGCTAAGACTATTGACCCTTACCTAAAATCTGAGAGAGGTTAGAAGTGGGATTCTAGGGTTTCTGAAAGTGAATTACGAGAGGTTGAGCACGAACATTCTTAGCCTAAACCACGCACAATGGCCGTTCAAAGGTTGCTTCAGTCACGGGGAAGAGGTTTAGGCGATCAAAATCTCTACGAAGATTTTGTTAACAGATCCAAATCTCTCTGTGGTCAGCTGGGATTCATCCTGAAGAGAGAGAGAAAAGGATTTGTATGCCCGATTATTGTCACCGTGCGACTTTGGCTCACTTGTCTTTGACCAACGTATCTTGAAGAGATGTGCTAGGAATCAATTGTGTCCGTATTTCTGGAGCCGACAAGACCAGTGTATCTCGAAAGGATGTTCTATGAGTCTGTCGAAAGGGCCCGGACGCAGAATAACCAGTGTATCTCGCGGGGATGTACTAGGAATTATTCGGAATCCTCGGTAAGTCGAGTCAGAGCCTAGAGTAGACATGACCAGTGTATCTCGCGATGATGTACTAGGAACCAGTCCTTGATCTCAAATAGGGTGAGTCGTGCTTACAGAAGACATGTATATCTCCTCTCTGGGTCATAAGTCCGTCGGGGACGTTTTTACGCATCTACAGAGCCTACATGACCAGCAGTATCTCGTCGAGGATGCATACTAGGAATCATGGCATCACAATCAGCTGCGTCTCGCGAAGACATGCTTGAATGTGGTTGTTCTGGTTCATAAGTCTACTGGGAACGTTTTACGCTCTACGGAACCTACATGACCAGTAGTATCTTGTCGAGGATGTGCGCTAGGAGTCACGGCATCACGACCAGAAGTGTCTCGCGGGGACGTATACAAAAAATCGTGGCTAAGGATGCGTTGAGGACCAAGGGCTTAATCTCTCCCGTGAGAGTTGAATTATGTCTATGGTTTTGAAATGACAATTTTTTCCCTTATCCAAATTTCACCATCTACATTAAGTCCCCTGCTCAGAATAGAACCTTGATTGTTCTATGATGAGTATATAGATGGTTACGAATCGTTCAGGGCGAAATTGCAATCCACTTGCGGAGTCCCCGAATTGATGCTTAGTATTTTCTTGCTCTGATTCTGGACTTCGAATCAACTCTGGATTTTGGAGATTTCTAGGATTTTGTGTTAGGAGATGTTACTAGCGTGACAATTGAGCCTTGATGAAGTAAAATTTCCGTTTTGAGAGACTAGTGAATTATGGTTTCTTATCAAAACCCTAACTTCTTCATTCTGTGCAACTCTGAGCTTGGAATTGACCCTGGACTTGGAATCCTTTTAGGCTTTCGCATTAGGAAGTGTCTTCGGAATGGGAATAGAGTCTTGTAGAGATAAAATTTCCATTTTGGTCGAATGGGATTTGCAAATTAGGGTTTACTTGGACAAAACCCTAATTTCCTCTCTTTGTGCATCCTTTAGCTTCCGAGTTTGTGCAAGTGAGTATTTGGGGAAGAGAGGGATTTGAGTGGATTCCTGGATGTCCGTGAGGTTGGAAAAATCCTATGAGAATAAATTGGCACTTACTTTTGAAGTTACGGAGTCCATATCCCATGTAAATTCTGAATTCAGGCTTGTACTGCGCCTAAACCCTAATTTGTCTTTTTGCATACGAGTCCTTTGATAAAGACTACCAACATGGGCTAGAACTTAATCCCCGTTAAACCAAAAAGCCATACAAACCATAAGGGTTCTCTCATATGAGATCGAATATTAAAGTTATGAAAACCGAAATCAGACATCCCATAAACTCAAATGCAATACACCATAAATATTCAACAAAGAATCAAGTATTTCAATTACCTCAATCTTGTATGAAATTGAATTACAAAATCAACGCAAAAAGAATGAGGTCATTCCGAGTTCGGACGAAGAAGTTATGGGAAAAACAGTTTTACACTCCTTTGTATGGACCAATCACACCAATCACTAGGACCGGTTATGGTGATTACTTGTGATTGGTCACACCAATCACCAGGACCAGTTAAAATACTTTTGATGGGTCATACCAATCACCAGGACCGGTTATGGTGATTACTTGTGATGGATCACAACACTAAACTGTTTTAGACATAACTTTTGCATACAATGTCCGAATTCAGTGATTTTTTGCTCGTTTTAACCGTAAAAAAAAAGAGCTACACATATTTGATCAGTGGATATCAACATAATAAACTCAAAATTACCTTTTCTATCAAAATCTCAAATATAAAAAGAGAAGGTATGAGTATAGAAGAAAAGAAATCTCCCTAGAGATGTTAATTAGTCATATAATAACCGAGAGGTCGTGTGCTCGGTTTCATGTGCTTCCTAACCCTTCATAAGATTGAGCACAAAGGTGAGCATGCACATTCCAACACAACTAGGTTGTGTTGAGTTGAACCTTTTTTTCTTTGTCACAAGTGACTAAGACAGGATCATCACTCTTGACCTCTTGCTTGGTTTTCTTATTACTCTTGTTCCATCTCTTGTTTTTATTGTTTGATTTGTGATGAAGAGTGTCATTATCACAACATTCATTCGTACAAGAGACTTTATACATCAAGATGTCTTTCTTTAGTCTTTCAAGAAGACTCTCAAAAACATTGTTAACAACATTTATCAATTGAGTGTCATTCTTATGAATAACTTTTGGTCCCTTCTTGGCTATGGAGGACTTCGGGACCCATTTAGAGTTCGGTTTCGCAGGAGTAGCTTTCTCCTTCATACCATTAGGACGATTGTCCTTTTGAATACTTTGCGAAACAACTTTTCTCCAATTTGGAATATCAGATCTTATCTTAGCATTTACAAAGTCATCTCTCCTTTTATAATTGGGTCTTTTATTAGATGACCTTGTCGAGCGATACGTCAAATTTGAACTATCATTATAATAATTCTTTTGCCTAAACTTAGGACAATAACGATCTGAGTTCTTTCGGGGAGCAAACTTAGCCAATTCGTTTGATACAAAAGAAAGTGCATCTTACGAACTTTGCATCCCCATTGCAAGTGTCCCTTATTACCACAATAATAACATACGAAGACTGAGTTTAAATGTTGCCTTTTTGTGGATCCTCTTGCATTGGAGCTCGACGAGTTTTCTTCTTCTTCTTCTTCTTATCTTTGTTCAACGTCGTTGCTTTCTTGACATTGGCAGAGTTTGGTTGAACATGATTCTTAGGCTTGACAGGCTTTTTTTCTTTACAAGCAATAGGATCATTTTTGATATCAGTGGAAACCTTTGGTTGAGAAAAATTTGTAGCTTTAACAAATTTTATCTCATTGTTATCGTTGGAAGCACTTGATTCCTTGTATCCCAATCCTCGTGTATCACCATGATATCTTCCTTCTTCTAACAATGAGGATAAATTGTTTGTGCTATCATTGTACTTTTTCAAGTACAAATTTTCTTCTTCCAACACCTTGATTTTTTTCAAGAGCACTAGTTACATCAGCCTCAAGGCATTTTTCTCGTGAGAGATATTCACCTTCTTTCTCTTCAAAACTCTTTTGTTGAGAATTAACCCTTACTTCAGATTCAGTAAGTTTCTTTTCCGACAAAAAGAGATCTCTTCGAAGATTTTCACATTTTAATCTCTTAGAATTTAGCTCGTCTGTACGATTTTAAGAAGAGAATCATTGGTGCAGTAACCAATATAATATCCTTGAAAAATCTTCTTCAATTTCTTGTTCTCACGACAAAGAGGAGTCATAAGACCAACGAAATCCGGAGATCTCAGTTTTTTATTTTTCAAAGGATTTAGTAGTTTAGAGTATTCTGAGATATCCTCTTCTACGTCTCGTTCAAAATCTGAGTCATCATCATCGGAAATTTCATTCATCCTTTCTTGTAGACAAATTTTCCAGTTGTCATTGGTTTCTACATCATTAACAAGACTAACTTGTCTAGTAGAATCTCTCAAGATGATTTCATGAAGATCTTTAGATATTGATTCGTAGATGCCATCATCAAGTGTTAATTCAAAACTCTTGATACCTTGCTTTACGTTAACTGAATCATATCAGGTTCTGTAAAAACCATTTTTAGATTCCAGTCTTATAGGTTGGATGGCACCAAACATAGATTGTTAGATCTTTTTGTGTTTGCCTGCTCTGATACCAATTGAAAAGACGAGGGTACCCAAATACACCACAATCTTTAATTTATCCACCTATAAGTCCTCTACCGAAAGTGATTGTCTATAGACTGAGTCGAGACAATACAACAAATCGGTTTACACTTCGTGTGATTGTCTATGGATACAAGATCGAGACAATACGACAACGAAGTATGATACTTAATAATAGGTTCAGACTTAACCAAAATCTATAGGATCACTATCAAGTATGTATGGAGTTAACGTTTGTGTAATTTACTTTAAATTATAATAACAAAAATTATAATTGCGGAAAGGTATAGTAAATGACACAGCAAGATTTTGTTAACGAGGAAACCAAAATTGCATAAACCAACTTCATATAGTTGACACCAAGAAACTACCCCTAGTTCACTTAGTTTACTCAGTATCCCTGCGCTTCCGACTTCGATGAGTGCACGCACTAGAACAATTCCTTTGGATCATATTCCAAACAGTAAATTAACAACAAATCTGTTTGGTAACAACTCTACCGATTCTTTAAGATAAGATATCTCAAGTCATAAGCAAAGGCTCTTCCGTTTAAGCTAATAAACTCCTTTGCCTAGTTAGATCAATCTATCTAATAGCTACCAAAATAACCAAGTTTAGATTCGCAATCAAACGATATAGATTCCAACAAGAAACTATAAAGTGATGCCGATCTCACGCAACTAATCAATCGAATAAATTCTATTCTAGTTGGATCCCAGCCGATCAAGGTTTGTGCAACACAAAGATATGAGAAACCAATAAGAAATATTTTTCGTCTTCAAATCTTCTTTAATCTTCAATTAAAACCTGCACAACACCACTTGAATCTCTTGTTATCAATCACGCACAAAACGGAGTCTGTTAACAATGGATTATCACAAGATGTCTTTAGATCTACAAACAGTTCTAAAGATCACGTCGATACTTCGATCTAGTTTGAGTGAATCTTATATCAGAAGAAAAGATTCTCAAGAATAAACAAACTAGGTACAATCAAAGTTTCAACAACCGTTAGTCAATCAAATCAATCGAACAGTAATAACACTGCAATTATCTAGTTTCCCACCAACGGTACTTGTAATACTCTGTATTTTTAGCTATTGTTTCGGGTCGGGGTATACCCGGATTAGTTAACTTTGTGGCTTAGTTTGTTGTCCCTTAGCCTTAACCTAGGTGGGTGGATTGAACTAGAAAGGCTACAATTTAGGGTGGAAATAGAATAATAAATAAAATTAAGGGAAAAAGAAAAGATAAATAAAATAGTTAAGAAAAATAATCGTAAGAAATAATTTTAGATTTGAAAAAGAATGAGAAGGAAAAAGAGATGGAGCTAGAGTTTTTAGAGAAGAAGGCTATGGATAATCTAGAAGAGATTATAGCTAATTAAAGGTAGATTGCTAGATCCCTTTTTCTCTTTGTGTTTTTGTTACACTTGATTTTTATTTCGTTTAATTTTACATAGTTAGGTTTCTGAAATTTATCCGTGTAATTATAAGCATCCGATTGGTGATCAGCCTTCTAATATTGCTAGATAACATGTTTATAAATTTATGGTTAAAATTTGAGAACAATCCACCGTAAATTCACCGTTAAATGTTTGTGTTAATACAGATGATGATTTCTGAATTTTCTGGACAGTTTCGTTCTAACATGTTTTTCATTGATTTTGGTAACCTTAATGATGTTAGAATGATTTGTGCTCTAAACAAAAGTTGTAGATATGTATAATATATTTCATTGTGCTTTGAATTTAACCAATTCCAGGTTAATATGAATTTAATGTGAATAATTTGGTATTATGATGTGATCTGCCAAGTTTTTTTTTCTATTGATTAATTTCGAAATATATTAATTTGATTTAAATAAGTATAAAAATAAAATTTTAAGTCTCTTTCCGAACCGTAATGCTTCGAGTTCGGATCTCCATATGGGTTTGACTCTGGTCCGGAACTCGGGGTGTTACAGTACTCGTAGAGCTTCTTGATCCCACAGAAGTCTTTAAACAAGCAGTCGTAAGAGATTTCGCTTAATAAGGATACTTTCCTCTCCGATTAGACGGATCCACCAGAAACAACAAAAAGATAAAGTTTTCCTGGCTCTTAGGATAGTTTGCTTGAAATGCAAAGTTAGGTATTTATAGACCAAGGATGTTTGGACACCAATAAATTTCCAAAACCAAAAGTATTATCAAGATATGCAATAAATGCCCATTCTGTTTTCATAATTCCAGGAAATGCTTTGTCCAATATTTTCCGAAATCTCTCAATATAAAATCTCCAATTAGTAAATGCACATTACTAATTTTTATTCTCTAGAGATATGCATTTAATTGCTGGTAATTAAAGCATATAAAACTAACAACCTTAATTAAAAGATTCTTAATTTATTTCAGAACGGGATCTCCTTGAGTAATTAAGGAATATCTTTGAACAATAAAAGATAAGAGTTACTGTTCGTGTTCAAAGTATGTTGACATCTTTTCTTTGTAAATCATCTTTCATATTTACAATCTTGGAATCGATTATACCACACTTCCAAACAAGTTTAGAATTGGTTCATCTGAATTCCAAGACAACTATTTGATTGATCAAATATCAAAACACATTCATGCGTTCAATCGGTTCTACCAATCACTAGGATCGGTTATACCTTAATATGGAACACTTGTGATCGGTCACACAAGTTACCAGGACCGGTTACATCAGTTACCAGGATCGGTTACATCAATTACTAGGATAGGTTACCATATACACATGGTATTGCTTATGATCGGTCACACCAGTCACTAGGATAGGTTACACCAATTACTAGGACCGGTTACACCAATTACAAGGACCGATTACACAACTCTATTATGATCGGTCACACCAAATACTAAGATCGGTCACACCAATTACAAATATCGATCATACCATCTCAGGTGATTACTTAGGATCGGTTACACTAATTAATCAAAACTAGTCATACCAAATCATAAGTCAGGCATTGTGATTAGTTATACCAAGATACATAACAAGTTGCGATCGGTTCTACCATCTCACACATATTGGTAATCCAAAGATTTGGAATGAATAGCCGTACCAATAAGCCTAGCGATTTCCCTTTCGATTCATAAAACAAGTTCATGAATGTACTTTCTTTACACAAATGTAAAACATTGTTTCCTAGGATGAAATCTTCACCTTTGCCCATTCACATAATCATAACAGCATTCATAAGATTATGTCGATGTCATTTCTATGAAGTTAAGAAGATAAGCGTTGTACTTCGTTGTCTAATTCCCTAATACTATGATCATGTGATCATGTCTCACTACTAGAGTAATATATCCAATACATAGCTTCGCGGTTATGTTTTCAATATAGAACGACTTGAAAGATACGTTAGGAATGAAACAGTTCAAGTCAATATTACTAACCTCAAGAGGAAGGATGATGTCGTCATTGTAGCTCGTTACTTCTTCACATTCTTCAGGTCTTCGAGTAATACTTGTATGTCTCAACATTCCTAGACTTTCTAGTCTAACCTATATGAAGTTGTCTCTAGTACATAATCAAGCGACTCTTAGATGAGTTTTGATTCACTAAAATATGATAACAAAACTTGACATACCAACGCTTGGTGGGTTCAACCGATCTATGCTCTAACATCTGCAAACATTGTATCATGGGGAGATCAAAAGATGGGACAATACACTGCAAAAACCTTATGATTGAAGAGATCGAAAGATATTCCGAGATACTGCAAATACCGTATGATGGAAGAGATCGAAAGATATGACAAGATACTGAAAACATTGGTCGATCACAACTTTTTTTGAATTTTGTAAATATGAAGTAATATGGTTAATGTTGTTTTATTAGCCGGTTCTGGGTAAAATACAAGAACTTAAGCAACCAACCTATCCTAATTGTAAACTGTAAACCCTAACTCACTTTCATAGGAATCACGTATATACTTAGCATGTGTAACAAGCCTTTAAACCAATAGGCGAACCTAATGAACGAGTTGGGTCTCGTGAGGGTTTACAAAGAGATGTACCCAAAGAATGTACTTGAGTATGTCTTAATCTTCGTTGGAGTCTCCGGTCCCAAAAGGATTGTGTTTCAGTTCTTATAATAGATCGGGGAACTTTGTCTTTAAAAATTGATAGCACTTCTAAAATTCAAATCCTCTGCCTTTTAATAGAGAGTATTTTGTATGTGCCAACATCTCCTACAATATTCAAACATTAACTTCGATTTTTATTAGGAAGATAAATACATTAAAATATCAAAAAGTAACTGAACATCGATTCACCGTGATTTCAATTTTCATTGCTTCAAGACATTGACACTTGGAAAAAATGCTTGCTTGGAGGGACAATTTGTTTTTACTGCTTCGCTGATTACCTCAAGCATATCAGATATGATCTCCATTGTTCTCTATCGAGAATTTTCATAATCCGTTCTATAATAGTGACTGAAAAAGTGGGGGTACAACAACCTTACCCAATAATTCGCTTAGCAATCTGTATGGTCTAACTCCAATATACTTTTAAAAGAATCAACTAGACAGTTAGACTCAATCTTAATAAAAAGTATATCAAAGAGTTATATCTCAATTTCTCAATTCAATCCTTACTCAAGCAAATAGAAATCTGCGAGTCTAATTGAATACAAGAGAAATTAACTTGAACGGTACCAAAGACCAATGTTCAAGTATCAATAAATTTCAATCAACAACCAAAGGTCAGATTTACCAATTAATTGATTCAACGCACAACCTGTGATATTTCAATTATATAACAAAATATAATGCGTAAAAGAAATAACACAGACACCATAAGTTTTGTTAACGAGGAAACCGCAAATGTAGAAAAACCCCGGGACCTAGTCCAGATTGAACACACGCTGTATAAAGCCGCTACAGACATTATCCTACTACAAACTAACTTCGGTCTTGACTGTAGTTGAACCCCAATCAATCTCACACTGATCCAAGGTACAGTTGCGCTCCTTACGTCTCTGATCCCAGCAGGATAGTACGCACTTGATTCCCTTAGCTGATCTCACCCACAACTAAGAGTTGCTACAACCCAAAGTCGAAGACTTTAATTAAAAAATCTGTATCACACAGAAAAGTCTACAAGAGTAGTTAAATCTGTCTCCCACACTTAAGTCAAAAATCTGTATCACACAGAACTAGTTTGCAAACCATGGTTACATGTTCTAAACTCTCATTTCAATTATTGAAACATTCTTAGAGGATGCTATATAGTTGTTATTCACAAACTATTTTTCATCAAAGCGATTTTCAAGATATTGAAATAACAAACATGACTTTCGTCACGAGTAAAGATGAACTTGGCCAAAGCGAAAGCTTGCCAACACATATTTCGAGAAATGTATAAGCGAGATAAACTCGGCTCGAAATAGCAAATGTGTATAATCGAAGTCTATATAGCAATACGACTTTTGTCTCAAGATAGGAGATAGAGTAGATAGACTTTTTGAGTGATAGATAAGTTCAAGTCTCCACATACCTTTTAGTCGATGAAGTTCCACCAGTTCCTTAAGTAGTTCTTCGTCTTTGTATGATGAACGCCATGGACTCTAGAGCTCAACTACACTTTTCTATCCTAGTCCGAGACTTAGCTATAAGTAGACTAGAAATCAAGACTTATAGTTTTGGCAACTAAACTTGACAACAAGCTTGAGATAGCAACGCTTGCGAGTTCGACCGAGCAGTGCTCTAACAATCTCCCCCTTTGTCAATTTTAGTGACAAAACTATCAATACATATGGTATACAAAAAATAAACTTTGCAGCTTCTCTTCCACATGCATGATCTCCTTGGTTCAATTCGTCTAAATCTCCAGAAATATCTGTCAACTCACTAAGTTCTCTTTTTAGCTCACTCAAGGTATTCTTTGTTAGAGACAACATTTGTTCATAATGAGTTATCTTTTCTAAAGAGGAAACAATTTGAGATTTTAAATCGTTTCTTTTGCTGATGAAATCTTTCACCATACCTCTAAAGTTATTATCAAAATGACAAACAGACAAGAGGAAATTAGAGGAAGAACCTTCTCCATCATTTGTAGATCGCTCTTTCTTCTTCCTTGAGGAAGAGATCCCTTCACACAGATACACATCAACTGCTTCAACTGTATCTGTTTTTGTGGTACCTCTAGTTACAGGAGCCATGAAACTGTATCTTTCAAGGAGAGAAGAAATGAGGGACTTTGATTACAAATGGTTATAAATAGACGTATGGACTACCAAACCCTAGAAGAACTTTGAACAAGTCTTTGATGGTTCATTATCCATTATCTAAAATATTAGGAGAATATTTTCTTAACAAAAATAAGGAAAAAAAATACAAAACTTGAGCCACCTTGATGCAAACCTCATTTTCTCAAGTTAAAGATGAGGATGCGGACGTCGCTGGTATTAGACAGCGACGAAGTGAGCCGAATGCTCACCTCTTTTACCACATAGTGGCTTATCAAGGTTTGTTGTATAAACAGATTTTTTACCTCATCTGAATCTGGAATTTCTGGATTTTTTAGGAAAACCTTGTTGATTATCCAACGCCAGATTCATCCTTTGCATGTTCTCCTGAAGTTTGGCAATTCTTTTGTTGTTCCTCTTAAATCTCCAACACATACTTTGAACATGATTTGCATTTCCACAAAACGAATAGATCAATAAAATAAATTTGTTCTGTTGAATTGCCTTATGTTTATCACAACATTCAATGTACATTGTTCCAGCATTAGTCGGAACAAGAGAGTTGTTTGTGTTTACAGTTTTGCTTTTAAACCCCAAACCATTTGTGTTCCCAAAAGACTTCTGACCGAATAACATTGCTGAGATTTTGTCAGAACTTCCGGATAACCTTTGCAGGTCATTCTTAAGAGTATTGATCTCTTTTTCCTTTAGAGACACGATTCTGGTAAATTCATCATTAAGACAATCTATCTCAAGATTTTTCACCTGGAGCGATGATTCAATTTTATTCAACATAGCTCTTAGTTGGAGATTTTCTTGGTGAATCTCTCTACTTTTATTCAAGAATTCACAAATCTCTGTGTCATACTCAAGCTTTTAATCAAAAATTTAGTAGGTGGAGGTTTCTGCTGCAAGAGCTAAAAGATCATTGCACCCATCAGGTGCACCCAAGATGTTGACACCCATGGAAGATTTTTCTTGAATTAAATCATCTGAAGCATTAACTGAAGAGAGACGTTTATCACATCTTTTACTTCTTTTCACAAAATCTTTGATCTTTTCTGTTATCAGTGATTTATCAAAATCAACATGATTGGAACAACATTCATCAGCCCAAGACAAGTTAGAAGATTCACTTGTGTTGGTCACAGCATTGAACGCAGATGTTATGACTGTGGTCTGATCAAGATCAAGAATTTTTAACTTTCCAATTAGAGTATTTATGGAAAGTGTTGCGAGATTATTTCCTTCAACGATGGCATGTTTCTTAGAATCGTATCTGGATGGCAGAGATCTGAGAATCTTCATCACAATGTCCTTTTCAGGAATAGTCTTACCCAATGCAAAGGATGCATTAACAATTTCAGACACTTTGTGATTAAACTTATCAAATGATTCTTCATCTGCCATACGAAGATTTTCCCAATCAGAATTTAGGTTTTGAAGCCTAGATTCCTTTTCACAGGTATTCCCTTTAAAAACAGTTTCTAAGATATCCCATGCTTCTTTGGACTTCGTGCAAGTAGTCACATGATGCTGAAGATCTGGGGTAATGGCATGAATGATAGCATTTAAGCCGTCAGAATTTTTCTTTGCAGCAAGGATTTCTTCTGGACTATATCTACCAATATCCTTAGTTATAGATACATCGCCTTCTGTATTAACCGGAGGATCATAGCCATTAACAACACGTACCCATGTTTGAAAATCACGAGCTTGAAGAAAAGCACGCATAGCCATTTTCCACCACAAGTAGTTTGAGCCATCGAAGACTAGTGGTACGTTTATGGAGATAGAATTCCTATCCATAGAGTCAGATCACTTACAAACACAGACTAATGAGGTCTTTAAACGTGTTTGCCTGCTCTGATACCAATTGAAAAAACGGGGGTCTAACAACCTCACCCAATATTTCGCTTAGCAATCTGTATGGACTAACTCCAATATACTTTTAAGAGAATCAACTAGACAGTCAGACTCAATCTTAATGAAAAGTATACCAAAGAGTTATATCTCAATTTCTCGATTCAATCCTCACTCAAACAAATAGAAATTTGCGAGCCTGGTTGAATACAAGAGAAATAACTTGAACGGTACCAAAGACCAATGTTCAAGGATCAATCAATTTCAATCAACAACCAAAGGTCGGATTTACCAATTGATCGATTCAACGCACAACCTGTGATATTTCAATTATATAACAAAATATAATGCGGAAAAGAAATAACACAGACACAAGAAGTTTTGTTAACGAGGAAACCGCAAGTGCGGAGAAACCCCGGGACCTAGTCCAGATTGAACACACACTGTATTAAGCCGCTACAGACACTAGCCTACTACAAACTAACTTCGGTCTGGACTGTAGTTGAACCCCAATCAATCTCACACTGATCCAAGGTACAGTTGCTCTCCTTACGTTTCTGATCCCAGCAGGATACTACGCACTTGATTCCCTTAGTTGATCTCACCCACAAATAAGAGTTGCTACGACCCGAAGTCAAAGACTTTAATAAACAAATCTGTCTCACACAGAAAAGTCTACAGGAATAGATAAATCTGTCTCCCACAGAAATACCTACGAGTTTTTTTCCGTCTTTTGATAAATCAAGGTGAACAGGAACCAATTGATATACCGGACTTATATTCCCGAAAAACATCCTAGAAATATCAGTCACCTCACAATAATCTTAATCGACTAGCGAAACAAGATATTTTGGAATCACAAATGATATGAGACGAAGGTGTTTGTGACTACTTTTCTATCTTGCCTATCGGAGATATAAATCTCAAGCCAATCTTACGATTACACTCAATCACGATAGAAATAGCAAGATCAGATCATGCAACTACAGAGAAAATAGTTGGGTCTGGCTTCACAATCCCAATGAAGTCTTTAAGTCGTTAACCTATTGGGTCTCGAGAGAAACCTAAGGTTAAAGGAGAATCGACTCTATCTTATACAACTAGTATCACATAGGAGGTGTGGGGATTAGGTTTCCCAGTTGATAGAGTTCTCCTTTATATAGTCTCAAAATCAGGGTTTGCAATCTAAGTTACCTTGGTAACAAAGCATTCAATATTCACCGTTAGATGAAAACCTGATTAGATTCAAGCTAATATCAACCGTTAGATCGAACTTATCTTGTTATACACAATTGAAATGTGACTTCATTTAGGTTTTAGTAACCGTACCTAAACGTGTACATCTAGTTGGTTCAACAATAGTTAACCAATGGTTAGCCATATGAGCACTTTCATATCAACCTTATTCATCTTCACCATAACTAGTTCAAATGACTCAAATGAACTAGTTAGAGAGTTGTTCAATTACTTAGATCTCATAGAAGTATACAAGACACAATCGAAGAAAAATCGGTTTTGATTCACTCGAATCGATTCATGAACATTATAGCCACGGTTTGCAAAGATTGCATTCCTTAATATATATAAATGTTTTAGTTCATGAACAAACCGATTTTAGAAAGTAACCTACCTAAGTATGCGAACGGGTACGCGTACTTAAGTAACCTGATTGAGTTTGTTTTCACTTCCAAACTTCAGCAGAAATTCACGGATGTGAACTTTCCGCCAGTACGCGTACGGGTACGCATACTGTTCCTGATTTCCAACAACCGCCAGTACGCATACGGGTACGCATACTTTGGGTTCCCGGTTTTTGACTTTTACACAAATGTGAAAACACTATGCTTATATCCAAAGATGGTTACATGTTCTAAACTCTCATTTCAATTATTGAAACATTCTTAGAGGATGCTATATAGTTGTTATTCACAAACTATTTTTCATCAAAGCGATTTTCAAGATATTGAAATAACAAACATGACTTTCGTCACGAGTAAAGATGAACTTGGCCAAAGCGAAAGCTTGCCAACACATATTTCGAGAAATGTATAAGCAAGATAAACTCGACTCGAAATAGCAAATGTGTATAATCGAAGTCTATATAACAATACGACTTTTGTCTCAAGATAGGAGATAGAATATATAGACTTTTGAGTGATAGATAAGTTCAAGTCTCCACATATCTTTTTGTCGATGAAGTTCCACAAGTTCTTTGAGTAGTTCTTCGTCTTTGCATGATGAACGTCGTGGAGTCTAGAGCTCAACTATACTTACTATCCTAGTCCGAGACTTAGCTATAAGTAGACTAGAAATCAAGACTTATAGTTTTGGCAACTAAACTTGACAAACAAGCTTAAGATAGCAACGCTTGCGAGTTCGAATGAGCAGTGCTCTAACACTCTTTGCCGGACTTCTATATGGAATGTTTAAGTGAACTAGGTTTCGGTGATAACTAAATCTTCTGTCGAATCATAACTAGCCATTGAGCTTGAAGTACGACTTAATTTTTTTTGATAGAAGATATTAAATTGTATTATAAAATAAGTTAATATGACGGGAAAAATAAATCAAAAAGGATGTACACTATTAGGGCATTACTCGCTTGAACCCGCCAAGCGTTGATATATCAAGTTTGATTGTCATACTTTAGTTCCAAAATTCGAAGTTGCTTGATTTGATTGCTAGAGTCAACTTCGTTAGGTTAGACTAGGAAAAAAGAAATGTTGAGACTCGCTCTTGTTACTCATGAAGCACCTGAAGACATATCGTCATCAATGAACACATCATCCTTCAGTCGAGGTTAGTAACAACAGACTTGACTTGTTCCATTTCTATCGTACTTTTTTCAAGTCGGTATTTATTTAAAACATAACATACGAAGTAAAATTTGTTTACTTGTCTCTAGTATATATTGGTGAACTGGTCATTATACTATGATCAAAGTATTAAGGAAAGATATACTAGTTGTTTCATACAACTTGAGTATATGGAGTTACGAATTATAGTTTATGTATGGACTTCATGAATCGACATAATACTAATTGGAGTTTGAACTTACGGAAATGAATATTCAACCCTTGGGATTATATATGAGCGAATATCATAAACATAATCTAAGAAATTAGACTTGCGAAATTTTGTTTATAGTAAAAAAATGAATCCAAGATCGATCTCATTGTAGGACCGATCCCTTGTGGCAAGGATTCCAGGACCGATTTCAAGAGCAGGACCCATCCCTGACTGATCTTGTTTGAAGGTTTGTCTGAGTTTACATTTTCTATATGTTTGGTGATCTCCGGGTTCGTACAACCATCAAGATATGTTCGCATTAAATTTGAGATATTCATATAATGTCGACATAGTGATTTGAACATGTGTTAAACTCTTATTCCTTAATGTTCAAGTATTCTCCTTGATTCTCATGGCGAGATCCCAAAACCGAAATTCAAATATATTTTTAGATATTCGAAAATATATGCTTACCATATCCTAGAGGTTTGCATATCTCTAGTTGTTATATTAGTAAAGTATATGTATGTATGCTAGCTAATATTAGTTGTCAACCAAGAGTGATTCTGGTATATTGGTTGGATTACATTTATTGCATATCTTAAGGATTTTCAGATTTGGTAATTCCTTGTTGTTCGAACAAGCCTTGGTCATAATACTATAATTAGTGGAACTTGTATTATTACAAACTCATCCCTTGACGCACTGCCCAACCGTTTATGTAAGAAGCTAACTCGTTGATAGAGGAGAGTAATTTAATTATCTAGGTGAAGTCTCTTGCGTTGCCTTCATTTAAAGTCTTCTTTGGGATCAACCGATTTTAGTAGTACAGTTGGTGGGAAACTAAATCGTATCCTTATTTTAGTTTTGGATTGTAGATGACTAACATCTACTAAAGAACTGACAGCTGAAGAGTAATACAACTGAGATGTGGAATAAAACTCAAGGTCAGATATCCAATACCTGAACAAGATATCTAAGGACCGATCCATGGGTTGCCAAATACGACTAAGATATGAAGATATACGCGGAAGACCTGAGTCCAGATACAAAGCTAAGAAGAATCTCGATGCTGTCAGCTGAGTGGAGGCATCAAAAGATGGATGTTAATAATGAAGAGCTGCCCAGGTCCGAGTATGCGCAAGATGGAAAAATATTATTGGGTCTCACCATCATGTTATTAATCATTTTACATGTATTCCTCTTATTCATACGATGTATAAATATCCAGAAAGGCTAATAATATATACATAATCATTTCATTAATAAAAATCATACTTTGAATACTTCTCTCTCCTCTCTGATTAGCTTCTAATTGCCTAATTCTAGAACCGACTTAGAAGATAGTCAGAAAACCTAACCAAATATCACACGAAGCCGATCCAGAGATCGTAAATTAGAGTGATTGAGTTCTAGAATCAAGGACTACAATCATCTATTTGTGAAGGTAAGCTTTTCGGTAGAGTTGACGTATCTTAATCGATAATTGATTTAATTGACTAACAATGTAGTTATCCTTAATATATCATATTTGATTTATTCCATGGTCATTCTCTTTTGATATAAATCCACTCAAATTTGTTTTAAGATTGACAATTTCATATCTAGTGATTAAATTCTGAAGATAAAACTAGTAACCGCCCGACGTTAACAGACTCCATTATGTGTGCGATTTTCCATTAGTAGGAATCAAGTTGTTTGTGCATGTGATAATCTGGAGATTGAAGACTAAAAGACTTTTCTTGTTGGTATTCTGATCTTTGTGATACTTCATGCACATTTGATTTTTTAGGATTCAAACAAGCAGTTTATTGCGATAAACATCAGACTTGTTGAAAGATCGAACAAACTGTCTATTTTGTTCTCCTCGTAGAGTTGCTTGGATAGAGCTTGTTCACTAAGATGGATTATTTTTACAATCTTTGTCTTTCTTTTATCTTTGAGCAAAAGAGTTTATACTGAATAAACGGAAGATTCTTTATACTCAACCTTATCTCTGACCATTGTCGGGTTTGGAAGGTAACCATGGTTGCAATTTACATGGTCAACTATCCCACTAATACTATAGTAATGTTGAGTGAAGCATAATCATAAAGAGGCTTTTCAAGCTAAGTGTACACAAAAGGAAAAATATAAAATCTAGAGAGTTGGTGTCTGCGAATTCTAATCTGACAGTGAAGAATGGTTCTAGTGATATTTTTTGGTCAGATACTTGGATTGGAAATCACTCACTTAAAGCTTTTTCCCCTGATCTTTTCAAATTATCTAGGGGAAAAGATTGTTCTATAAGTGATATGGTTTGCTTGGGATTTGAAATTCAGAAGAAATCTTAGTGAAGATGAATTGGGCTCGGTTGTGCAACTTCTTTCTCTAATTGGTTCTCCATCAGACCTTTTTATCATAGGGTGATGATCAAAAACAGTGGCTGGATGGTAAGGATTTTTCGGTTTCTTCTGCTTATACTACTTATGAGACAGATGGTTTCTTGGTTTTTCCAGACAAAAAAATATGGAATCCAAGAATTCCTTTGAAAGTGTCTTTCCTTATATGAACATTTTGTTACAATGGTGCATCTACTCTAGATATGCTTTTCAGAGAGGGTAATGTTCAATCTCCAACCCATCTCTTGTGTGCTAACATGATCGAAACGAACTCTCATCTTTTTATTCACTGCAATTTCACTAGGCAGATTTGGGACTACTTTTTGAGTAGCTATAGGATTCAAGGGGCTTTCCCGGAGAATGTGAAAGCTGTGATTTGGGAATGGAGTATTTCTAAGACAAAATCGAGGAAGAAAAGTATTTGGATTATGCTTCAATTCGCAGTTTGGTGGAATATATGGAATGGAAGAAATGCTAGAGTCTTTTCGAATATAAGAAGAAGCGCCAAACAACTTATTGTGGCTATCAAATGCACAATATACAGATGGGCTATGCATACTAGTTTGTTTAAAGGCTTCTCATTATCCACTTTGATTTGTATCTGGGATGCTGTTCTGTATTGCCCCTAGTTGAGTTTTTTTTTTTTTTCCTTTTATAATTGTCACTTCTTGTGACTTCCTCTCTTAATATGATTTGCCCTTTTCACCACTCTCTCTCTCTCTCTCTCGCATTGCCAACTACAGCCCTACTGGGTTCGGCTTAGTTGTCCACCAAAATGGTTAGAAGGCATACTATGTACATGACATCGACATACTAGTCCGAGAAGAAAGTATAACAGAAAATTTTGGATGACTGGGAGGCAGGAGGTATACCGGAAGTTTAATAATTGCTGGGTAAGAACATTACACAAGTGCTATCAAATATCAATTGCGTCAGATGGGTTCTCTACCTACTCCACCATTAAACCCATTATCATCACAAGAAATTCCAATAAAAAACAAAATTTCAGACATAAAAACTTTGAGTTTCAATAAAATTCCTTCATGGATTTCCCTAAACAATTCTTCTTCTTCAGTAGCAAAAAACAATCAAAAACAAAAAGGCCAAGTTGAGAATTTACATTTAGTTTCTCTAACTAAACAAGGGAAATTAAATGAAGCTTTTGAGTTTTTAAAACAAATGGATATAGAAGGTATTACAGTAAACACTCAATCATATGAATGTCTTTTTGAAACATGTGGAAACATGAAATCTTTATCAAAAGGAAAGAAAATTCATAAAAGATTAGTCAAGTTTGTGAAAAACCCATCTGGGTTTGTTTGGAATTCTGTGTTGAAAATGTACTGTGAATGTGGGTGTTTTTTAGATGCTCGCAAACTATTTGATGAAATGCCAAAGAGGAATTCTTTTTCTTGGTATATAATTATCTCTAGTTATGCTCAAAATGGGTTGTTTAGAGAAGCATTTGGGTTGTTATCAGTGATGGATCCAATGGAAAATAAGTTGGTTTATGCTAGTTTAATTCAGGAAATCTCGCGCTTGGAACTTGGGAAACAAATACATTCTGTGGTGATTAAGAACAGGTTAACTCCTGATGCTTATATCGACACAGCACTTGCCAATATGTATGCTACGTGTGAGTGCTTAGATGGTTCCGTAGCTGTTTTTGATGGGATGAGTGAGAAAAATGTTGTGACTTGGACAGGTCTAATGGTGGGTTATACACAAGCTGAACAACATAAAGAAGCTTTGGCTTTGTTTGTTAGAATGATGGAGGAAAATATTCAGTTGGATGAATATGCATATTCAACTGTTCTGAAAGTATGTTCTTTTCTGAATGATTATGATTCTGGCAGGCAAATTCACGGTTGTATTGTTAAATATGGCATAGACTCAGATGTTTCAGTCGGGACCCCATTGTTGGATTTCTATGTCAAATGCGGAAAACTTGATGATGCTTGTTTTGCATTCAAGAGGATTTCTCATCCAAATGATGTAACTTGGAGCTCTATCATCTCTGGGTACTCGCAATATGGAAAGTTTGAGGAGTGCATCGAAAGTTTCAAGAACTTGAGGTGTGAAGCTGATATTTCGAATCCTTTTATATATACCAGTATCTTTAAAGTGTGCTCAGCGCTGGCCGATTTGAATTTGGGTATGCAAGTACACGCTGATGCAATCAAGAGGTGTTCGATCTCTGAATTATATGGCGAGAGTGCTTTGGTCACCATGTATTCAAGATCTGGGAGGTTAGGTGATGCACGAAATGTTTTTGATTCAGTAGATGAACCGGATACTGTGGCCTGGACTGCTATTATTTGCGGATGTTCTTATCATGGACATGCTTCAGAAGCTTTATATCTTTTTGGTAAGATGAGAAGTTGTGGGGTAAGGCCAAATTCTGTGACATTTATAGGAGTTCTCACTGCATGTAGCCATTCAGGGCTAGTTTTTGAAGCAAGACAATATCTAGACTCTATGAGAAGTGAATTTGGTATTGATGCCACGATCGACCATTATAATTGTATGATTGATATTTACTCTAGAGCCGGGAATTTGGAAGATGCACTGGAATTGGTAACTAATATGCCATTTGAACCTAATGTTGCGAGCTGGAAGAGTTTACTGGGGGGATGTTGGAGTCATAGTAATGTAGAGATTGGAAAAATTGCATCCAGAAATCTCCTTCAGCTGGATCCAGATGATACTGCAGGTTACATTCTCATGTTTAATTTGTATGCTTGGAAAGGGAAATGGGAAGAGGCAGCCCAAATAAGAAAGAAAATGAACGAAAGAAATCTGAAGAAGGATGTCAGTTGCAGTTGGCTTACAATAAAGGGAAAGGTGCATCGGTTCACTGTGGGTGATAGACACCATCCTCAAACAGAAGAGATCTACTCAAAGCTAGAGCAGTTGAACTCTTCCTGCTTGCACCACAACAGAAATACTCTTGCACATTTGAATTATGATGGGTCATACATACCCTTTATCTGAGCAGAGAAAAGAACAGCTTCTTGATCACAGTGAGAGGCTCGCAATTGCATTCAGCCTAATTTTTCCCCCTAGAAATGCCCCTATATTGATCTTCAAAAACCTCCGTGCTTGCCCCGACTGCCATGATTTCTCAAAACAGGTTTCCAAGATTACTGAGCGTGAAATTGTTATCAGAGATTCTAGCAGATTTCACCATTTCAAGGATGGACAGTGTTCATGCAACGATTACTGGTGAAATAAATTTCCTCGGCATTGTAAGTTGATGTAACTTGTTTTAATTCTTACTTCCAGGGCATTGTGTGTGACGTTACTCTTATCTCATTTAGCTACATAAATATACTTTCTTAATAAATAAAGAAAAAATGCGTCAGATGAACCAGATACAGTACAATTTAAAACTCGATTCAGTGACCTTCGAATTATTTCTCAGTCAGTCTAACTCAGATTCACACCTTGAATCAGCCAATGTCCACCTGACTGAATAAGGAGGTTACAAAACTTCCAATTAGTTATGCCAAAATTTTGGAGAATCAGCACAAAATGGGAAGGTGGGGGAGAGGATAAAATCATATTACAGATTTTCCGGAGTTGCATTTTTCGGTAATTCTGGCGGGAACAAATAAAAAAAGGGCGCGAAACTCGAAACGTTTTTAGCCTTTCGGATCCTTACAAATACTCCCCGAGAGTGAAGTCAAAATCACACCAACAAAAAGAAAAAAATGGATTCGCCAGAGGAGGAGAATTCGATGGATGAGGATTCATTTGATTGGGATAACCCACTGAATTCTGAAGAGGAAGAAGAAAGGTTTAACAGGAAACAAGAGACACAGGCAGATTATGAAGATAACTGGGAGTTTGATGACAGGGGTAATTTCGTTCCTTGTAAAATCAAAAGGGCTGAAGTTGAAAGAAAGAAGCATGAATATGATCAAAGGGTTTTGCTTTTTGATTTTCGGGAAGAGAATAAATATTTTCTACATTTTGATATCATGTTAGATATACTTTCGAGATTAACTGCTGTTGAAATCTTAACCTGCAAACTTGTGTGCAAGACATGGCGTCGTGTTATCAGTCTTACCCAGTTCACGGATCTGCAAGCACGCCGTCACAACGGATTGTTTCTTCTAGATCAGCAACAGCAGCAGCAGGATCATCTTAATGGCGCTATGGGTAAGGTGAGTTTTCTTTTATTGACAATGGGGAAAAGTAGCCCGCTTTGTTATCTAGAATATGATCAGATTAAGAATACTTATTTCCTGAAAAGGGTTAATCATCCATTGATTAAGAAGAGGGCTAATACATGTGTGTTTGTCAATGGTTTGCTTTGTTTTTCTTTTGCTACTACACATAATGTTGATGATCCTTCTTCCATTTATAACCCTATTACTAGAGAGTTTTTATATCTTCCGAGGTTCGAAATTCCGTATGAGTTTCTTGAGGGTACTTATAAAGGTGGTAAATCCTACTTAAAATGTTTCATGGTGAATGGATTTGGGTACCATTCTCCTACTGGTGAGTACAAAGTTGTGAGGATTTTTTATGGTAATGAACAAGCCTTGGGGAGAGTTCAAGTCTACACTCTTGGTACTCGTAAACAGTGGAGAAACAAAGGAGAAATTACTTATTCATTCATTGTTTCGTCATGGTTATTGTCTATCAAGGGGTATGCATGTAGATGGATTTCTTTACTGGGTGGACAACAAAGATTGGAAGATTGTTGCTTTTGATTTAGGGGTTGAGGAGTTCAGCTTGCTCCCTGTGCCACCTTGTTATACCACCACTGGGTTTAACTCCTTCCAACTCCAAGTGATAGGAGGGTGCTTATGTGTGGTTAAGCAAACTTTAGGCGAAGGCATTGACATATGGTCGTTTAAGAAGGAGAACAGTGAATGGGAAAGCATGTTCAAACTAAAAATGGATATGAGATGTCTTATGAATGCCTACTGGCCAATCACCCTTTTAAGGAATGCTGGGGTTCTGTTGCGGTTTAATAATGTTCTCATTCGTTATGACACGAAGACTGCAACTTGGAAAAAGTTTCTGGATCTCCATTCAGATATGCACAAGAAAAAAGTAGGTCCTTCGCCGTTGGTTGAAGCGATACCACACATCAACAGCTTTGTTTCGTTAAAAGCTCTAGACCTCAATACCAAGACAAGAAAGAAAAATGAATTTGATTCTGATTCTGACTAAAGGAGTATCACTGAATGTGACTAAATGCACTATAACCATGTGTTTGTGGTGTCAAGTTTTCTTTTCTAATTTATCGTTTGAAACTGTATGATTTTCTAGCTAGCCTCTTATTTACAAATTATTAGAAAATCAATGCACAATTTTTTTTGTCTGTGAAATCTTCTGATTCTTTTATTTGTTGCTTATGTGCTCTGTCATAGTACACAACGTTAACACCCAGTTTAATGATGACTATTTATCATGAACTCCAGTAGGGGAGGGATATAGATAAGCTTTTCTTAGAGATTTCAGAGGTAATGTTTCTCGTTGTACTTGGTATCTTAACTCATTATACTAGCTAGACTACATCTTCAACAATTTTCCCTGCTCATTAATGGTATGTAAAGTACACTATACTTCTGCTACCTCAGTGCATTATTGCAATTTAGAACTTGATTCCTTAACTGCAACTCATATTTATAATTGAGTATATTCCTTAACCAGTACTCAGATTCTTTTGTGGATCAATTTGGGTGTTTGGATGAGGTACTTATAGTTAGTATCTAAGTTGTTTGTAGTTAAATATTTTTCCATGTTTATATATTTTTATTTTTTATTACCTCATCTTCCCTGACATTAATGATTATCCATGTAATTATGAAAATTGATGGTTCATATAGTGTTCTTGAACTGAACTTGCAATCTGCTTCAACGGGTTAGCATGATAAACAACTGGTGTGAGTGGAAAGGAGGATGCAATCCTTGCAGAGCTCACCTAGAGTAGATCTTTATCGAAATGAGACTGAGATTTACGTCTGGTGTTTTATTTGTAACTCAGTAGTCCTTGCAAGTCTTTGTATTTGTTTCTTGTTTCCATAGCAGGTATCACAGGCAGAACTCTTTAGTTGAAGTTGTAACAACTACTGTAGATTTTTTTTACAACTATTCTAGTCAGTTCCAGTTATCTTGACATAACCGAAAACCGCTAGAGGGTTTTAGAACATGCCCTTTAGCAGGTTGCCACATGAATTCATCACAAATGAATTTGATATAGATGCAAAGTCATTTTCTGTCAGACATATCACTGTTGCCATAATTTTGAATAATATTGCTCCATATTTGTTGCTAATTGTATTTATTTTAGGCTGTAAACTTTCTGCACTTGACCTTCTCAGACAAGAATCAGGGGGAGATAGCAAGCTTGATAGGCATTCCCAAAATAATAAGATAAGAACTAGATACACAAATAGTTCTTAGCTAGCTTCACCTTTTATATATGTGCAGAAGAAATTGATACCAAGTCATTCGAGCATTTTAGGGGGAAATTTAGCAAATAGTTTACTGAACGTGAAGCGATTTATTGATTTCCAGTTGTATGGAATTTCATCACCTCCAGAACCTGTAGCTTAGGAGTTTAGACGGGAATAGAAAGTTATCATCTTTCAGTGATACACCTTGTATTAGCTGGTTGAAACTTGAAAGAATTAGGGTGAGTTGCGTAGGAAAGTCTTATGGTTAGGATTGTTCTGTCAGGTTGGGCCTTTCTGGAGGAGGACGATATATACCAAATTATATAGATCATTGTTATCATCGCCCAATGACTTCACCACTGTAATATAGTGACATTGGAATTTATGACTTTTTATATGCTTTGTCCTTGTGTTAGGCACTGACTAAGAGTATGCTTTTCATGATCTAGTTGCACTTGCAGTCTTGCACTCATATACTACTTGTATTCGCCAGTTTTGTTCTTTCACTATTGTTCTCATCCCATGTACAGAATTGACATGCGCTGCAAAAATGAGTGTAAGCCAAGTGTAAAAATACACATAAGCAGATAGATAGGATAAAGCCAGTTGGTCATATCTGGTAATGCTCAAAATTGAGGTGTAGGTAACTGAAAATTGAAATGAGTCTTGGCGCCTTATCTACCTGCATAACTCAACCGCCTAAAAACCTAGTCCAGAGATCATCAGCCCACAATCGCCCTCTTACAACCCCTAATCAAAACTCAGTTGACAAGACTAATCTCGTCTTCCCTAGGAAAGATAATCCTATCGATCCGACTGTGTTATGGACCTCCTCTATTGCTCGTCGATGTCGAAACGGACATTTATCAGAAGCTGCCACAGAATTTGCTCGAATGAGGATTGCTGGTATTGAGCCTAATCATATTACGTTTATAACTCTCCTATCCGCTTGCGCAGACTTTCCATCCGAAAAAACCCTCAATTTTGGAGCTTCAATCCATTGCTACCTTTATAAATTAGGCATGATTAAAGATAATGTTATGTTGGGTACTGCCATTTTGGATATGTATTCAAAATGTAGGCATGTCGATCTCGCTCGTATGGTGTTTGATGAAATGACTGTAAAGAATTCGGTTTCTTGGAATAGTATGATTGATGGGTATATGAGAAACGGAGATGTTGAAGATGCTATACAGTTGTTTGGTGAAATGCCTTATAGAGATAAGATTTCTTGGACTGCATTGATAGGAGGGTTTGTTAAAAGAGGTCATTTCGAGGAAGCTCTTTCATGGTTCAGAGAAATGCAGATTTCTGGAGTTGAACCAGATTATGTTACTATTATTGCCATCCTTACTGCTTGTGCTAATATGGGTGTGCTTGGGCTAGGAATCTGGATACACCGATTTGCTTTACAGAGAAATTTGACTAAAGAAGTTAGAGTTAGAAATTCGCTGATTGATATGTATGCAAGGTGTGGATGTATAGACTTTGCTTATCAGGAATTCAGTATAATGGAGAAGCGAAGCCGGGTTTCTTGGAATGCTTTAATTGTGGGATTTGCTATGAACGGGAGAGCAGAGGATGCTCTAGATCACTTTTCTCTTATGCAGAAGGAAGGATTTGAACCGGATGGAGTTAGTTTTACGGGGGCACTTACTGCATGTAGTCACGCGGGATTAGTTGATGAAGGGTTGCAGCTATATGAAACAATGAAAAAGGTTCACAAAATCTCACCTAGAATTGAACATTTTGGTTGCATAGTAGACCTTCTTAGCCGTGCTGGAAGATTAGAAGATGCATTGCGTGTAATAGAAACCACGCCGATGAAGCCAAATGAAGTTGTCTTGGGATCATTGTTAGCTGCATGTAGGAATCATGGAGATATTAGTTTGGCGGAGAGATTGATGACTTTCCTTGTTGATTTGGATCCTGATACTGATTGGAATTATGTGCTTCTTTCTAATATTTACGCAGTTGTTGAAAGGTGGGATGGTGTTGGGAAGATTAGGAATAAAATGAAATCCCTTGGTATAAAGAAGAAACCGGGATTTAGTGCCATTGAGATTGACTGTTGCTATCACGAGTTTACGGCTGGAGATAAATCTCACTCCGAAACAAGAAGTATTTATTCAATGCTCGACCAACTTTCTTTAGGTTTTAGTTTATTTGAAAATGCTCCTACAACTTTTCTTGGAGAGTTTCCAGATATTGAAATTGCAAACCAATTGAATTAGAGTGTTATTGTTACAGATAAAAGAAAAAATTGATTGTTGTTTGGCCTCTTTTATCTTAATGTAATTTGGGGGGAGATGGAGTCCATAATGTATGCAATGATTTGTTGTGTTGTTGTGCAATCTTGATACTGATGAAAATAGAGTTTCCGATATAACAGAAACGGAAAACGTAATTGTGAAGCGTAATAAACAAAAGTCAAGGACTCAAGGGATCTAAGAGATGACGACGGAAGAGTTTACTACTTTAAGTAAATGCATCAAGTAGACAGGAAAAGATAGTCAATCTTATAGGTTCTACTGTTGAAGATGGGTTTTGCAAAAAAAAGCAGAGGAATTAATTATGTCTACACGTTGAAGGTTATAGATGATCGATATCTTTTGGGAAATGTAGATGCACTGCAGCTAACCATGACAGCAGCTGGGAATGCAGAAAATGACGAACTGTAACTTTGTGACATTCTAGTGGGATGTATAATCTCAGATATGTATGTTGTAGTATAACTTTTCTTGAATGGAGCTTTGGGTGCGTTTCAGAAAAGAAAAGAAAAAGTGACGTGACATTATATTATTGGCTCAACTGCACAAAATGGAAGAAAACAAAATCCATATGATTATATCTGATTTCAATCGATAAACAATCAGAAACTGATAGAACCTTAACAAATACGCGTCTTCTTATATTTTCAGAAATCTTAGAAGACTAACTAAACTAACATGTGATCTGAATCTGATATCGAACCACAACTCCATTGATTTCCGACATAATTTTGGCGCCAAAACTTTCATTATTTCAAAATAGAATTTGAATTTCAAAAACCAACTCAAATTTTCAAACATCACCATTCACCAGCAAGATCTTCAAACTTGCCTGTAAGTTGCAACTTGATATCTGGATTTTTTGAATTTAGATCTTCTAGTTTTTGTCAATTGCTGTCTCAATTGATCACTGTGCTTGATAATACTTCATAGAGACCACAAACCATACTTTCATCTTTTCAACAGCTTCTTATACTCGAGAAATTTTTCTGATTTTCCTCTGTGCAATTTATTAATGATTGTTACCCTTTACTAGCTTTGTCTGAAGTCTGAAATATGAACACCGTAACCGGTCGGAGGAAGAACAAGTATCCTTTACTAGCAAACTACTAGCTCAGATAATGAAAAGATGAGGATAAGAACACTAGATACACCTTGAATAATATTACCGACGTTAATGACTCAAGATTAACTTTAACACGCTGATCTTGGATATACTCTAGATCCCGATAACATTACAGATTACAAGGATTTATCCAAGATGTTGTTAACTTAAGCTTGTAAGTACGTTAATTATAAAAACAATTATAATATGAAAGTAAAGTAGAACCACAAACATACAAGACTTCATTAATTGAGAAAACTGTTTGGCAGAGAAACCTCGAAACCTAGTCCAATTTTGAACACGTTCAGAATTAAGCCGCTACATAAATTGACTACCACAACTTCGTATAGTTGAGACCCAATAAACTACCCTAGTTACCCAGTTTTCTCAGTATCCATGTGCTTACAACCAATCTGGACGACACACTTGAATCATCTAAAAGAATCCACTGCCAAGTGTTGTTTTACCTCTATAAAAACTTATGCAACCCAGTTCCCTTAGGACGTCTTAAAAATAACAAGGAATCAAACTATCCGCTGACCACTAAAATCCAATAAAAATATCAAAAATACTAGATGATTAATTCAGAATCAAGGATCTTCCATATAGATGTAAAATATCAAGAAAGACAAGATATACCAGATACGAAACTCCTTGACCAAGATCACGATTGCCGAAATAATCAGTCTAGATTCTACAAGTTAAGTTATAAAACAAACTTTGCATGTTATGTTTTCATGGAATACGATTGTAACAACTTAATAGAAATGGAATAAATCAAAGTCAATATCCACTAACCTTAATCCGAAGGATGATGTCTTCGTTTGTCTTCAATCTTTAACTATTCATTAAGTAACTAGATATTTCCTCAACATTTATATTATCCTAAGTCTAACCTAATGAAGTTGAATTTAGTAAGCAATTAAAGCATCCGAATTTTGGAACTAAACTTGACATACCAATGGTTGGTGGGTTCAGCAGTGCTCTAACAGATAATATTTAGATGCTCTAATAAACCTACTGAAAAATCAAAACTCAGAAAGTCTGATTAATTTTTCTTATATGAGACATCCTGCGATCTTTTATAAAAAGTTCCAGCTTAGCAGTACCACGAAGATGAAAAACTTTTATTAAAACTAATGTCTCGATATTGTTGCTAGGTGGCCCCAGATATACATGTTTACGACAAACCTAATTTTAGGTATTATAGCCTATTTCAGATATTGTAGCATTTACACATCTTTAATGTAATGCAAACCATAGAGTGATGCAATTTAAATGTAAATCAATCAATCTTAAAAATAAATAAATTAACACAACTGTTATTGTATCAGCTTGTCCATTTATAGATGTCTGAATTTTAAGTTGACGAAATTAATGGACTGCTAGTTACAATATTACCATATCTTACTTCTCGAACTCCCGCTTTAAGAATTATTGCACACATGCTTTATGGAGATTCTCTCTTCTTGAGGTTCCATGATCTCTATAGATATCTTCCCATATTAGAACCTTATTAGAACAACTATATTCTGAGAATCTGATCTTCCTTTGATAGTCTTCTTATGAGTTATATGATTTAATAATTAGCGATTGGGCTTTCTCAATAACATAAGGTCATTTTAGCCAATAACATGAATATATAGATAAGGCCTTTGAATTTTACTACAAGGTAACCTTATTTCATCTTATCCAGCGTTTCCCCAAAACAAAACAAGTCGTCTCAAAAAATAATAATTATATATCGACTGATGTTTTCTAGTTTTACGAAATTGAAAGGATTGAACATTAAATTAAATTAATATAAGAAAAATTAATTTAGGTTTAGATTTAGATATTTTTTTCTTCTTTCTCTTCTCCTACACAAATAACGTCAAATATCACACGCTTTTATCAATCTACATTTGAAATTATTAAATAAAAGTAGAGTTTATTATTGTTTGGTACCTAAGTTTTGTCTTGAACTTGCATTTAGTTGTTAGTATCAACATTATTTGGGACATATTTTTTTAGAACAAGGTAAGAAAACTTTAACATTACAACATCCCGAGTAAATGAAATAAGTTTTTGGTTAAGTGTATAGGATAACTAATTAACAAACATTAGTTTACAATGCACAAAGTCTACTACCATTCTCATAATAAAAATGTATAATTTAACATTTTTCGTTCTAGTTACGAGAATATATTGGATCGATAAAAAAAAATTCAATTTCAATCCTAACAGATGTTTAGGTACATACCAAATTGTAGGATCACATGGTTACATACTGCTTTTGTATTCAGATAAAATCGCGTCTTGGTTTCCTGTACCAAATTATTATTTTTTAGAACAAACAATATTTATACCAAAACGACGAAAATGTGGGTTTTTCATTCAACTTGTTGTTCCAAAGTTATTAAATATCTTGTACTGAATATTGACTGCATTACTTCCATCGTTATATTATCCAGTTGTATGTTCTCAATGAGCCTTGAATTTTTTTTATCAGTGTTTCATGAGTATAGTTGCCTCCCCATTAATTTGATTGTTCACATGAATCAAATCTTATTATCCTTATTATACTGCAATGTTTAATTACTCCATTATTTTTCTTCTAAATTAAAAATTGATTTTTTTTGAAACCCATATCTATGAAAAACCAAAGAATTAATCATTCGAGTTCAACTTGAGAAGGTATCACTAACCTTCCTAAAGCTTCTAAAAATTCATGACTATCAAGAGAAGATCACAACCAAAAATCACTGTGTTACTTAAGAAGAAGAGAAATTAAATTGAAGATATGTTGTACGTTTTCAGAAGAAGAAAAATGTGGTTTTTGTATTAGTTTTCATGGATATGAAGTTTTTATGTATCTAACTTGTTGATGGGATTTTGGTGTAACAAATATTGTCACAATGGTTACTACAAGTTTATTTACGATTTCCAAAACTCTAAATTTAATTAAATATATTTACGGATTATGTCATTATCAAATTTTTGAAGAAGAATGTTATATTTTGGATGTTAGTTTATATATGAAATCCATATTATGACTTTTTTTTATTGCATTTGAATATTTTCATATGAATAACTTTTTTGCAAATATATATATATTATTTTATATATTTGCTAGTAATATCTGTGCTTTTACTATGTATAAGTATTACAAAAAATAATTTAAGAAAAAAGGATAACAAACTTCGATAATGCATTCATATTTTGTTTTAGTATTACGACTTGTTTTGTTTTGAAATTTTGGAATTTGAATGTTGTGGAACGGCTAGCAAAAGTATGGGGGGAACATGTCATGGATTAAAAGATTAAAAAATAATATTTCATATGTTAAAGCACAATTCTCATAATATGAATTTTCCTTTCTCTTGCTTTTTTTTTTGCAATATGAATATTTCCAAATGGATATCCTTTTACTTATACTGAAATAAAAATTAAATCTTCTATCTACAAATAATATATATTTAAAATTAAATATCAGTCTAAAATGCTAATTATTTGTTACTAAGAAATGAAGATCTTGGTGAATTTCTATTTATATTAGATAAATATTCATTGGAGAGTAAACGCGGCATGATGTTTGTGGAAAATTTGTATTTAATGATGGATAATACGATAATAATGTATGAATTTTCCGAAAAACATATTCAGAGAAGTTGTGTGTGTGCATATACTACTATCTAAAGATATGTGTAAACAAAAAAAAAATCGATTTTTTTTTATGTATTACTGACACATAAAAGGCCCACGGTTTGAATTCGCTTATAGCCTTCAGGAATTATAAGATGACCCCGAGTCCTTTCTACAATATTAGAAGTACAAATTGATCCCTTAACACCACTATTCTTCTTGTTATGTTCGTCTTGAACATAAAATTTAGCTCTCTCCTGGAAAATTGGTGATTCGTCATCACCGATAGTATTCCGGTCATGCCGATGAAGCCATATGAAGTTGTCTTGGGATTATTGGTAGATGCATGTAGGAATCATGGAGACATTAGTTTGGTGGAGAGATTGATAACTTTCCTTGTTGATTTGGATCCTGACACTGTTTCAAACAATGGGATTCTTTCTAATGTTTATGCAGTTGTTGAAAAGTGGGATGGTGTAGGAAAGGGTAGGAATAAAATGAAATCATTTGGTATAAATAAGAAACCGGGATTTAGTGCCATTGAGATTGATTTTTTATATCACGAGTTTGTGGCCGGAGATAAATCTCACTCACAAATAAGAAATATTTATTCAGTGCTCAAGCAACTTTCTTTAGGTTTTAGTTTATTTGGAAATGCTCCTATAACTTTTTTAGAAGAGTTTTCGGATATTGAATTTGCAAACCTATAAATTATTGTTGCATTTAAAACAAATTGAAAGTTGTTTGGTCTCTTGTATCTTAATGTAATTTTGGGAAAAATGGAGTCCGTAAAGATTTGTTGTGTTGTTGTGTAAACCTGATACCGATGAATATACGGTTTCTGATCTATCTTATAGTATTATACACCATGGCATCTACTATTTGAGAGTCACTAATGAGTGAAGTGTCAATACCAATTCTACTCTTTTCGTTTTGCAGGGCATCCCTACTTCAGTTTAGGAAAATTCAAGCGGCTAAACAAACCGAACAAAGGTCTCTCCCCTCTCTCAAAAGTCGAAACTTCCTAAACTAACCGAGTTTTTTTCCTTCTCCGTTCGTGTAAAATTGATCCCAACATGTGGTTTGGTCTGAATCTTCGGACACGCCACACAAACTTGCGTATCGTTATTATAATTTTTATGATTGTATTAAATAAAACGATCGCTATTTCCTGGGATCTTTAAGAATTTCTAGGATTTTTTAAGTTTTGTAATGAATTGTTTGCATAGCTAGGAGGGTGTTTGTTTTTGGTTCTTACAACCGTTTCAGAGGATCACTAAAAATGATTTACTTTTTTTTTTATTGGAAAAATATTTTTTTAAAGGACAAGAATTTACGAAACTCTAGTGGCAGGGCAGAAATGAAACATCAAAGTTAAACAAATATATTGTTCCAGTTCAAGATTGAATTAGAAAAATTTACATGCACCCTCTTTCCAATAACTACATCCCAGGTAAGAACCAGAGATTTAGCTTTGATATCTAGTCTTTATCTGTCTTGAAGATATATGTTTTCTCGAAATTACGGCCATTTCATTCTTTCCTTGGAACCCAACTAACTGCATGTAGCTAGAGTGAGGGCCATATAACTTTACCCGAGACTATAAGACCAACATTTAGCTAAATCAGAGAGAGTTTCAAGAAAGGCATGACTTGGCTCTATCTCTTTGAAGATCGATGGCTGCCAGTATTTATCATAATCTTGCCAATTGTAGACCGTGTTTTTCCTCTGTGAAGAAGATATTTCAAAATCCATAAGAATGTGATGATAAACCTTATCGATTGTGGACGGTGTTCTTCATCTACGAAAAAAAATACGCAAAACATAAGATTTTGATGATATTGTGAAGTAAGTTAGATTTTGTATAATGTCAAGGTAGTAATGTAATTTTAAAAACTAAAGGGTGATCTAGGATTTGTAAAGCTCCTAGACATCCGTTGTCAAGTTAACTAGTTAAATTTGCACCCCTAGTTTTCCCAAACATCCCTCAATTATACGAGTTTAGTCAAGGTCACCATCCAAACCAAGTCATGGTATATCGATTTTTGCTTCCTTAATCCTGATATATGCAAGTTTTTCATTTAATTTTGTTTTTGTTTTGATTGCTCATGAATTCTAATTTAGCTATAATATATATTTTATTTTGTTCGACATAAAAAATTGCAATTGCTTCATTTGATGGGTAATTTATTCCTTTTGATTAATGATCAGCGAATATATTGACTTTACATCCAGGCTTAATTTCGTACTTAATTTTTCCACCATCAGATATAAGTGGATGGATGGTTGATAACAATTTCTTGTTCCCAAAATCTTATCTTGGCATGGTTATGCTCTTCCCCATCCATTTGCTTGCATCATATGGTGGATAAATTAATTATAAATTTAAGTCAGGAAGGTATATCCAATGTTACCGGTTATTTACTAATAAGCCATTATATTGTATATCGAATTGGTTCCCCAAAACGAGAGATGACATGGAAAGGATAACTGCTGTAATAAACAATCCCAACCGCCGTCAACTAAATCTGTGCATTACAAGTCACAACTTGCATGATTATGAATTAAATGGTGGGTTGTTCACTTGTAATGGAAAAACTAGGTTGGACAGGTGGTTGTGCAATGAAGTAATGGCTGAGTTATATATGAAGAAGAGCAGATGATAGAATTTTTTTGAGGTGTTGGAAGTGTTCTTAATCTATCCAACCATGAACCTGTGACTTTCCAGATCTCTATCGCACCGACAGACCAGATAGAGGAGATGGAACTCCTTGAACATAAGAAGAAGTTGGAACTCCTTGAACATAAGAAGAAGTTAAGCCCCTCTCTCTCTCTCTCTCTGAAGAAAACCTGTCATGGATACTGTGATGGTGGGTATTGGTTGTTTAGCTGTTTTTAGAGAATAAATTTCTTTTCCTTTACTTAATTGAAGTTGTAAACTCTCTATGTTATGTGGGAGTTGGGACCAAAATGTAATAATAAGTAAAAAGAGCTTGATTACTATTTTTCTTTCTGTCTTGGATGATATTGTGTTCATACAAATAAATAAATGGTTCCTCAACATTGTTCGTTGTTGACAAGATAACAACACAAATATTTTAATGATTTTATGTTATGGAGGAATAATTCCATGTGTACTTCTAAAGATTTGTATCATGATTGTTTTGAGAAGATAACTTAGGCTAAGTAACTTTGAGAGTGTCAGATAGATAACTGAGGTTAAGTAACTTTGGTTTTCCATTGACAAAGTTGAAAAAATAGATTACAAGTGTAGATATGATAGAGTTGACGAAAACACTAGAGAAAATAATGTAAGTGTAAAAGAGGAAATCTTGAAATTAATTAAATAAGAAACTCAAGTAATATTTAAAAATTTTGATTTCACTTTCTTACCTTTGCAATTGATAAATATATACATGAAATTTGATTTTTGTTTCTACTAGATGAGTACTGATATAAGTTATTAAAAAAATTAGTTAATAGCATCGTTGAGTGCGTGAGTCACATAATGGGATTTCAAATGCAAATAAAATGGCACATGGAGTTTTAAGAACAAAAAGAATGCAATATTTATGAGTTTCACAAAGTTTCCAATTTTGTTGATGTTTCCCAACTACTTTAAAGACAAAATGAAAGGGTACAACTTCATATCTCATTTCATTCGAAAAACAATCGAAAATTAACTAATATAATAAAAATCATGATGGATACATGTTTTCTCACATTTTCAGAAACCCTAGCGAATTGCAAATTTTAATTTGTTTCCAACATAATTTTGGTGCTAAATTAAAATTTTAAAAATAGTATTTAAAAATCAAAACATCTTTACCAAGGACGTAAGAAAGTCTCCAAAGCGCAACAATTGAAACAAGGATTTATATATGAAAATATAATTATTATTTTTTGTGATTTCTTATATGAGAGGGGAGATCTACAAACAGTATCTCAAATATTTAAACATTGTTATGTTAAAATACGTCAACACATCAATGAATAAGATTAATTGGAATATAGTATTTCGTATGGGTATTTTCTTGCACCCTCATAACCCATATGATTTTACGCTTTACTCCCGCTTCTTAATGAAGAAATGATTCGAAGAGAAAAGAAAGGAAATCATATGGAATAAAATGTTTACTTCATACTCATGATGAATACTTAGGATGAAATTTTTATCCTTGAAGACAATAATAGTGGGTTCTTATTGACGTCAAATTGTTTGTTATTTGACCATGAATTCAAAACTTAATCTCGATCAGAAATTAAAAGGTAAATCGTATTAATGATGATGGTTTAATATAAATCCTCTAGATCATGTATGTATTTTGCGAAGCTCTGGAAAAACTTATATTGGTATATTAGTTTTATCTTCGTTTTTCTGGAATTTGAGCAACTTGAATGGCTACAAGTTAACTTTCTTCAAAGCTTTATGGTTCAGTATAATTTTCCCTTTAAAACTTCTTCCTTTTCAAAAGTTTTTTTTATTAGTTTCGTCTCTCTAAGGTCTAGGTTTAACCAGTAACTATTAGGGTAATTTTCATAAAACACATTGATTGTTGTAACAAATAATAAAGCATATATTATTTATTATAATAGAACCATTCATCTAATAATTCTATTATGGATTAATGATCTGATAGATAGGGTAACCTAATGATAGGGCAATTAAGCTTTTCACACCCAAGGTTATAAACATTCAAATCATGATGGTAAAGAAACATAATATATACATGAAAAAGCGGGGGTATAACAACCACACCCAATAATTCGTTTGGCAATCTGTATGAACTAACTCCAATATTATTCCAAGAGCACCAGCTTATAAAACGAGCTCAACCAAGAAAGATATCAAAGAGTTATATCTCTTTTTCTCAAATCAATCAGCAAATCAAACATATAGAAATCTATGAGCCTGATTGATGTGAGAAATACTTGGACGGTACCAAAGACCAATGTCCAAGTGTCAATCAATTTATATCCAACAAACAGAGGTCGGATTTACCAATTGATTGAACTACGCACAACCTGTGATATTTTAATTATATAAACAAATATAATGCGGAAAAGAAATAACACAGACACCAGAAATTTTGTTAACGAGGAAACCGCAAATGCAGAAAAACCCCGGGACCTAGTCCAGATTTGAACACCACACTATATTAAGCCATTACAGACACTAGCCTCAACAAGTTAACTTCGAACTGGAATGTAGTTGATCCCTAACCAAGTCTCACATTAAGGTACAGTCGCGTTCCTTACGCCTCTTGTTAGAGCATAGCTCAGTTGAACCCACCAAGCATTGGTATGTAAAGTTTGGTTGTCATATTTTAGTGAATCAAAACTCATCTAAGAGTCGCTTGATTATGTACTAGAGACAACTTCGTATAGGTTAGACTAGAAAGTCTAGGAATATTAAGACATACAAGTATTACTCGAAGACCTGAAGAACGTGAAGAAATAACGAACTACAACGACGACATCATCCTTCCTCTTGAGGTTAGTAATATTGACTTGAACTGTTTCATTCCTAAGGTATCTTTCAAGTCGTGCTATATTGAAAACATAAGTGCGAAGTTGTGTATGAATATTTTGCTCTAGTAGTGAGACATGATCATATGATCATAGTATTAAGGAATTAGACTACGAAGTATAACGCTTATCATTTCAACTTCGTAGATATGACATCGACATAATCTTATGAATGTTGTGATGATTATGAGAATGGGTAAAGGTGAAGATTTCATCCTAGGAAACAATGTTTTACATTTGTTTAAAGGAAGTACATTCATGAACTTGTTTTATGAATCGAAAGGGAAATCGCTAGTCTTATTGGTATGGCTATTTATTGCAAATCTTTGGATTACCAATATGTGTGAGATAGTAGAACCGATCGTAACTTTGTTATGTATCTTGGTACAACTAATCATAATGCCTGACTTATGATTTGGTATGACTAGTTTTGATTAATTAGTGTAATCTATCCTAAGTAATCACCTGAGATGGTATGATCGATATTTGTAATTGGTGTGACTGATCCTAGTAATTGGTGTGACCGATCACAAAGAGTTGTGTAATCGATCCTTGTAATTGGTGTAACCGGTCCTAGTAATTGATGTAACCGATCCTAGTGACTGATGTGACCGATCACAAGCAATATCATGTACGTGTATATGGTAACCGGTCCTGGTAATTGATGTAACCGATCCTGGTAACTGATGTAACCGGTCCTGGTAACTTGTGTGGTCGATCACAAGTGTTCCATATTAGGGTATAACCGATCCCAGTGATTGAGTAGAACCGATTGAACCCATGGATGTGATTTGATGTTTTATCAATCACATAGTTGTCTTGGAATACAGATGAACCAATTCTAAACTTGTTTGGAAGTGTGGTATAATCGATTCCAAGATTGTAAATATGAAATAGGATTTACAAAGAAGAGATGTCAACATTCTTTGAACACGAACAATAACTCTTATCTTTTATTGTTCAAAGATATTCCTTAGTACTCAAGGAGATCCTGTTCCGAAATAAATTAAGAATCTTTTAATTAAGGTTGTTAGTTTTATATGCTTTAATTACCAGCAATTAAATGCATATCTCTAGAGAATAAAAATTAGTAATGTGCATTTACTAATTGGAGATTTTCTATTGAGAGATTTCGGAAAATATTGGACAGAGCATTTCCTGGAATTATGAAAACCGAATAGGCATTTATTGCATATCTTGAGAATACTTTCGGTTTTGGAAATTCCTTGGTGTCCAAACATCCTTGGTCTATAAATACCTAAGTTTGCATTTCTAGCAAACTATCCTAAGAGACGGGCAAACTTCATCTTTTTGTTGTTTTGGTGGAGCCGTCTATTCGGAGAGGAAAGTACCCTAATTAGGGTAAATCTCTTACGACCGCTCATTTAAAGACTTCTGTGGGATCACCGTTGGTGGGAAACTAGATAATTGCAGTGTTATTAGTTTTCGATTGATTTGGTTGACTAAAGGTTGTTGAAACTTTGATTGCACCTAGTTTGTTTATTTTTAAGAATCTTCTCTTCTGATATAAGATTCACTCAAACTAGATCAAAGTATCGGCTAGATCTTTAGAACTGTTTGTAGATCTAAAGACATCGTGTGATAATCTATTATTAACAGACTCCATTCTGTGCGTGATTGATCACAAGAGATTAACCTGGTGTTGTGCAGGTTTAATTGAAGATTAAAGAAGATATGAAGACGAATAAGATTTCTTATTGGTTTCTCATATCTTTGTGTAGCACAAACCTTGATCGGCTAGGATCCAACTAGAATCAGATTTATTCGATTGATTAGTTGCGTGAGATCGGTAACGCCTAATAGTTCTCTTGAGATCTATTTTGATTGTTATAAATCCGAATCTTATTACTTAGGTAATAGAGATTGGATTGATCTAACTAGGCAAAGGAGTTTATTAGTTTAAACGGAAGAGCCTTTGCATATGACTTGAGATATCTTTATCTGGAAAGAATCAATAGAGTTGTTACCAAACAAATTTGTTGTTCCTTTACTGTTTGGAATACGATCCAAAGGAATTGTTCCACTGCGTGCACTCATCGAAGTCGGAAGCGCAAGGATACTGAGGAAACTAAGTGAACTAGGGTTAGTTGCTTGGTCTCAACTATTCGAAGTTGGTTTAGATTTTGTATAACGGCTTAATTCTGAGAGTATTCAATTCTGGACTAGGTCCCGGGGTTTTCTGCATTTGCGGTTTCCGCGTTAAAAAAATATTAATGTGTCATTTACTTTTCCTTTCCGCAATTATAATTGTTGGTATTATAATTTAAAGTAAATTACACAAACGTTAACTTCGCTTTACTTGATAGTGATCTTATAGAGTTTGGTTAAGTCCGAACCTATTATCAAGTAATCACACTTTGGTTGTCGTATTGTCTCGATCTCGTATCCATAGTGTGAATACCGATTTGTCGTATTGCCTCGACTTTGTCCATAGACAATCACTTTCGGTAAGAGGACTTATAGGTGGATAAATTAAAGATTGTGGTGTATTTGGGTACCCTCGTCTTTTTAATTGGTATCAGAGCAGGCAAACACGAAAAGATCTTACAATCTGTGTTTGGTGCGATCCAACCTATAAGAAATGAACTCGAGTTCACATGAATCGATTTCAGTTAACGTACCGCCAAGATTTGACGGAACAAACTATCTGTGGTGGAAATCTGCTATGAGATCTTTTCTTCAATCACGAGATTTTAATACTTGGCTATTAGTCGTCGATGGTTATAATCGCCCGAAAGTAGAAAATTTTGAAACTGAGTTTAAAGTGGATTATACAAACGAAAAAAAAAGAGGCTTTTGCAAAGCATAATTCAGATGGTTTGAATGCTATTATACATGCCATAAGACTTGATCTACAACATCATGTATCAACATGCCAAACTTCAAAGGAAGCTTGGGACAACCTTCAGATCATATTCGAAGGTAACACATCAGAAAAGGAAGCTAGACTTCAAACTCTCACTTCTGATTGGGAAAACCTTCGAATGGATGACAGTGAAACTTTTGAAGAGTTTCATATTAAACTCTCTGAGATAGTTAATGCTTTTTTATCTCTTGGAAAGACTATTTCTGAAAAAGATATAGTGTGCAAAATTCTCCGATCGTTGTCATCTAGATACGAACCTAAGAAGCATGCAATCATAGAAGCAAATGATCTTTCAACACTTTCACGAAGCACACTCGTTGGAAAGTTAAAGATCTTTGATCATGAATCACAGTTTATTCAAGCTAAAGGAATTGCTTTTAAAGTTGCAAAACTTCCAAAAGCTCCAATGGAGAAAGATAGATTGATGGATGATTCTGATGAACTGATTGCGGAAAATTCTGATGATGAAATTGAACAATTATAGTCATTAATCACTAGACAGTTTCGAGATCTCTTAAAGAAGAGAAATACGAGATTTATAAAAGATGCTCATCGATCTTCTCGACCCCATGATCGAGTTCCTGTCAAGAAAAAGAAGGATCAAGAAGAAGATGATGAATATCATCCTCAGTGCTTTAAGTGTAAAGGTTTTGGTCATATGGCTAAAGACTGTCATAATCTTAGGAAATACACTGGGAGCAAGGCATTAGTTGTAACTCTAGACGAAACCTCTGATTCATATGATTCTGAAGAAGAGGAAACAGCTAATATTGCACTAATTGTTAATTTGATTTCATCTTCCTTCATTAGTGATTTAACCATTTTGAAAATGGACATGTCTTCCGATGTTGAAAAATCATCTAATGGTAAAGGGAAAAATAAGACAAAGTGCAAAACTGTCTCAAAAACAAGGATTGCTAAAAGGTACATATGCAACTCCAACCAATCTCAAGATACTTCGTTAATTCGAGGTAACAAGAAAAGAGTTTTTCATACGATACTAGATCAAGGACACACTGGTTGTTATAAATCCCATGATGAGAGAAAATCTCATATTAATACCGCCTAATCGGTATTAGAATTACATCCTCACCCTGTGTGCCGAATTTGTGTGTGAGGAAGTAAAAAATCAAGGAACTTATGTGTAGAATATGGGAATAAAATCTAGTAATTGAAAATATATTTAAGATATTCGTATTTATAGGAATATTATATTTTCGGAAGTATGAAAAATATAAAAAGATCCTTCTCATTCTCTGGTCATTCCTTGTCCGAACTATGAGTCAGGATCCGGTGTTTTCTCTTGAAAAAGTGATTGATCTGAAAGATCTCTTTAAAAATAAGTCTGCACCTCCTCTTGATGCTGAGAAACCTAAGAGGAAAATCAAAAAGAGAGATTGGCATAGCAAGAAAGAAAGAGAGAATATGCTGAATAAAGATCAGTGTATTGAGGCATTGACACACTTTTGTGTTCAATCAAAGACACACTTACATGTACTTGCAGAATCCTTCACGAAAACATCTCAACTGCAAGAAATTCTGGTCAAGCAACAAGGTTATCTACTTGAAGAAATTCACAAGCCGAAGACTGAAAGTAATAATCTGCCTTCCTCTAGCACCGATATGAAGGATTAAGTTGCTCATAAAATAAGAATAAACTCTTATTTTCAAGAAAATAGACATCAATTTTTGATTTATTTCGATTATTGTATAAGGTCTATTTTTAAATAAAACTATCATTATTTATGAATAAAATTATTATTTTATAATTTTTCTTGTGATAGTTTCTGATTACATAGCCTGTGCTTGAATGTCTATATTTTTGCTATGTGTTTTCGGTTTATGGGATGTCTGATTTCAGTTTTCATAACCTTAATATTCGATCTCATATGTTGTGAACCCTTATGGTTTGTGCGACTTTTTGATTTAGCAGGATTAAGTTCTAGCCCATGTTGGTAGGCTTTATCAAAGGATCATAAGGTGTTCCAATTGAAACTCATATGTGAAAAGTCACAATATGTTGAATCAATTTGTGTTTGCATGAGTTGTGTTTAGCATAAACATATGCGTTTCGGGTTTTTAACTTTTGCTATTGTCACACATTAGTTAGAAACCGATTCAACCTTTCTCTGGTAAAGGTTGCTCTTGTTGTTGTTCTTTTGTTCTTGCGAGAGGATGACAACATACTGGGGGAGAGTTCTTATGTGAACTTGCGCTTAATGATATATCTTTCTGGGGAGAAGAGGATGCGTAATCTGAGGTAACAAATTTGTTAGTTAATCGTTTTTCTGTTTAAGAAAAGCCTGTTTATATTGCATATATTTTTCTTTTGCTTAACAAAATTTCGGTATAATTGATATATTCCATTATTATGTGTATGGATATGTGTGTGTGTATGATTCAATTGTTTCCGGTTAAGAAAAACTGTGTCAATTTATTTGGCTTATTGTTTGGTATCTTATTTTATTGTTGGATATCAAGTGTTTTTGCTTAACGAAATTTCGGTGCAATTGCGGTGCTATAATGTCTATGTTTCAATTGCTTCCAGTTAAGAAAATAATTGTGCAAGTCAATTTATTTTGGTTTATATGTATTGTTTATGGCTTAACAAAATACGGGATCATTTGTTTAGTCAAATTCGATTCCGGATAAGAGGAACTAAGTTAATTCTGATCTTAGTTAGACTTATCAAATTAAAGGATTCGGTTATTCAAGTCTAATCGAATGCCTTGACAAAAAATACTAGTTAACTAACCTAGTGCTTGTCTTGTCTAAAGAGAAAGGTCTAAGTTATTGTCTGAATAATTAGAACCTGATGAGAGAAATAAAGTTTATTCTGATCTTTATTTTGGTCTTATCGAAATAAGCGATTGTATGTGTACAATTTGTTTAACAAGGGAACTAAGTTTCTTAGTCAATTTGTTGAACTATTAGGTAAAATTGCTTCGGGCAATAGTTTTCCTTGATAACATATTAAAACTAAGTTACTTGTAGTTTTAGTTTTAATATTGGTTGTCTAAAGTGGTATGTGAAACCTTCGTGCTTAACTCTTATAGGTTGTTTACAAGTCTTTTAGATTTGTAAGATCCTTTCGGTTTGACCTGTATTTGCTCGAACCTTTGTCATATTGTGACAAAAAGGGGGAGAAATATATGGAGTAAACAAGTGATTTGCAATAACTAAGGAAAGGACAATTGTGCTTATACGTTATATCTAACGAAAGAGTAAAGCGTTGACTAAGATAAGGGGGAAAACATATCATATTGCTGTGTAGTTATCTTGACTAAAAAAGGGGAATAACAAAGATGTTCGGATTGAATATCTACCTATCTTACCTTTAGGGAGAGTATAAGCTTTGTTATTCAGATGTCAACAACGGCATTTATTGATTGAATAAATACAGGTTATTGTGTTGTTGAAACTTGGAATAAAGCGTATGAATAATGAATTCTTGTAATTTATTTATCCATATGTATTAAGAGTTTTGTCACTAAAATTGACAAAGGGGGAGATTGTTAGAGCATAGCTCGTTTGAACTCACCAAGCGTTGGTATGTCAAGTTTGGTTGTCATATTTTAGTGAATCAAAACTCATCTAAGAGTCGCTTAATTATGTACTAGAGACAACTTCGTATAGGTTAAACTAGAAAGTCTAAGAATATTGAGACATACACGTATTACTCGAAGATCTGAAGAACGTGAAGAAGTACCAAACTACAACGATGACATCATCCTTCCTTTTGAGGTTAGTAATACTGTCTTGAACTGTTTCATTTCTAACGTATCTTTCAAGTCGTGCTATATTGAAAACATAACTACGAACCTGTGTATGAATATTTTACTCTAGTAGTGAGACATGATCACATGATCATAGTATTAAGGAATTAGACTACGAAGTATAACGTTTATCTTTTGAACTTCGTAGATATGACATCGACATAATCTTATGAATGCTGTGAAGATTATGAGAATGGGTAAAGGTGAAGATTTCATCCTAGGAAACAATGTTTTACATTTGTTTAAAGGAAGTACATTCATGAACTTGTTTTATAAATCAAAAGGTAAATCGCTAGGCTTATTGGTATGGCTATTCATTGCAAATCTTTGGATTACCAATATGTGTGAGATGGTAGAACCGATCGTAACTCTGTTATGTATCTTGGTACAACTAATCACAATGCCTGACTTATGATTTGGTATGACTAGTTTTGATTAATTAGTGTAACCGATCCTAAGTAATCACCTGAGATGGTATGATCGATATTTGTAATTGGTGTGACCGATCCTAGTAATTGGTGTGACCGATCACAAAGAGTTGTGTAATCGATCCTTGTAATTGGTGTAACCGGTCCTAGTAATTGGTGTAACCGATCCTAGTGACTGGTGTGACCGATCACAAGCAATACCATATGTATATGGTAGCCGGTCTTGGTAATTAATGTAACCGATCCTGGTAACTGATGTAACCGGTCCTGGTAACTTGTGTGACCGATCGCAAGTGTTCCATATTAGGGTATAACCGATCCCAGTGATTGGTAGACTGATTGAACCCATGGATGTGATTTTATGTTTAATCAATCACATAGTTGTCTTGGAATACAGATGAACCAATTCTAAACTTGTTTGGAAGTGTGGTTTAATCGGTTCCAAGATTGTAAATATGAAAGAGGATTTACAAAGAAGAGATGTCAACATTCTTTGAACAAGTAACTCTTATCTTTTATTTTTCAAAGATATTCCTTAGTACTCAAGGAGATCCTGTTCCGAAATAAATTAAGAATCTTTTAATTAAGGTTGTTAGTTTTATATGCTTTAATTACCACCAATTAAATGCATATCTCTAGAGAATAAAAATTAGTAATCTGCATTTGCTAATTGGAGATTTTCTATTGAGAGATTTAGGAAAATATTGGACAGAGCATTTCCTGGAATTATGAAAACCGAATGGGCGTTATTGCATATCTTGAGAATACTTTCGGTTTTGGAAATTCCTTTATGTCCAAACATCCTTGGTCTATAAATACCTAATTTTGCATTTCTAGAAAACCATCCTAAGAGCCAGGCAAACTTCATCTTTTTGTTGTTTCTGGTGGAGCTGTCTATTCGGAGAGGAAAGTACCCTAATTAGGCGAAATCTCTTACGACCACTCTTTTAAAGACTTCTGTGGGATCAAGAAGCTCTACGAGTACCATTGGTGGGAAACTAGATAGTTGCAGTGTTATTAGTTTTCGATTGATTTGTTTGACTAACGGTTGTTGAAACTTTTATTACACCTAGTTTTTTTATTCTTTAGAATCTTCTCTTATGATATAAGATTCACTCAAACTAGATCGAAGTATCGACGACATCTTTAGAAATGTTTGTAGATCTAAAGATATCTTGTGATAATCCATTGTTAACAGACTCTGTTCTGTGCGTGATTGATTACAAGAGATTCAGGTGGTGTTGTGCAGGTTTAATTGTAGATTAAAGACGATGAAGATTTCTTATTGGTTTCTCATATCTTTGTGTAGCACAAACCTTGATCGGCTGGGATCCAACTAGAATCGTATTTATTCGATTGATTAGTTGCGTGATATCGGTAACACCTAATAGTTCTCTAGAGATCTATTTTTATTGTTACAAATCTGAATCTTATTACTTAGGTAATAGATATTGGATTCATCTGACCAAGCAAAGGAGTTTATTAGTTTAAACGGAAGAGCCTTTGCAGATGATTTGAGATATCTTTATCTGGAAAGAATCAATAGAGTTGTTACCAAATAGATTTGTTGTTCCTTTACTATTTGGAATACGATCCAAAGGAATTGTTACAGTGCGTGCACTCATCGAAGTCGGAAGCGCAAGGATACTGAGGAAACTAAGTGAACTAGGGTTAGTTGTTTGGTCTCAACTATACGAAGTTGGTTTAGATTTTGTATAGCGGCTTAATTCTAAGAGTATTCAATTCTGGACTAGGTCCTAGGGTTTTTTTGCATTTGCGGTTTCCTCGTTAACAAAATCTTGCTGTGTCATTTGATTTTCCTTTCCGCAATTATAATTGTTGTTATTATAATTTAAAGTAAATTACACAAACGTTAACTCCACTTTACTTGATAGTGATCCTATAAAGTTTGGTTAAGTCCGAACATATTATCAAGTAATCACACCTTGGTTGTTGTATTGTCTCGACCTCGTATCCATAGACAATCACACAAAGTGTGAATGCCAATTTGTCGTATTGTCTCGACTTTGTCCATAGACAATCACTTTCGGGAAGAGGACTTATAGGTGGATAAATTTAAGATTGTGGTGTATTTGGGTACCCTCGTATTTTCACCTCTATAACCACGCCGGATTCTGCGCACTTGATTCCCTTAGCTGATCTTACCCACAACTAAGAGTTGCTACGAACCAAATTCGAAGACTTATAAACAAATATGTCTCCCATAGATAAGTCTATTCTGATAGATAAATCTGTCTCCCACAGAAGTATCTACGAAGTGTTGTTCCGTCTTATGATAAATCAAGGTGAACAAGAACCAATTGATAATCCGGTCTTATACTCCCGAAGAACAGCCTAGAAATATCAATCACTTCACAATAACTTAACTATATGGTAGTAGAAGAAGTTACAGAAATACTATATGTGCATCGTATCGTTGGTAAATTTCTTTGTACGAAATAATACATAAAATCCATGATAATACTTCTTAATAAAATTCAAAACCTCACATAGGAAAGGTACGGGGATGGTATGGGGTGGGGACCTTAAATCCAACCCCCACCCCATCCCCGCATAAATAATTTCGGGGATTACCTGTACCCTACCCCCATCCCCGTTTTTGCGGGGAAAACCCAACCCAATAGGGGCGTGTACCCACGGGGATGAGTTTGGGTGGGGCAAATTGCCATCCCTATATTCACCGTTAGATGAAATCCTGATTTAAAATTCAAGCTAGGTCTGCTTAGAAATGAAGCAATTAATCTCCACCGTTAGATGGTCTTAGCTTGTTACACACAAATAAAATATACCTTCATTTAGATATGGGTAACCGTACCTAAACGTGTATATTGAGTTGGCTCAATAACAGTTAACCGAAGTTAGCCATATGAACACTTTTGTCTTAACCACAGTCATCTAACACTTCGAGATCAAATATGATGATCAATCAATCATGAAAGATAATCAAATGAATCTAATTGTGTTTCACATAGAGTTGTTTGATTGTTCACTATCTCATAGAAATATATATGAACCAATTGAAACAAAATCGGATTGATTCGTAATCGTACAAAGTATTTATACAATAATCAATTCATGAACATTAAGCCACGGTTCGCAAAGATTACATTTCTTAATTCATAAATGTATTTGTTCATGAGTATGAAAAACATACTTAACCGATTTTAGAACTTAACCACTGTGTTCGCTAACCAAGTACGCAAACAACAACTCCGGACCTTGCCCTTGTCGAGCCGTTCGCATACAAGGTAGGCGACCAGCAGTCCCGGACCCAACTCAGGTAGAACCATTCGCATACTAGGTACGCAAACAAGATTCCCGGACTTTAACAGTTAAAACCGTTCGCATACTGGGTACGCAAACACGGTTCCCGGACCTAAATCACTACAAAACAGTTCGCATACTAGGTATGCATACCATGTTGTATCAAGACATGGTTAATTATTCCAAAACTCCTATTTCAATCATTGAAACATCCTTAGAAGACGACAATAGCTGTCTCACACAAACTATTAGCTTCAAGTAATTTTCAAGTGATCGAATGATCAATACGAAACTTTCCAAGTCGACATCAAATGATTGTCTCACACAAATCATGTAAGATGTTTCAAGGCAATTTCCACATGATCATCTTTTGACTTATTATTTAGTTTCCAACAATTAAATTGTCTCCAACTAAACTTGTCAAGAATACTAGTATGCAAACTTGGTTCCCGGACTTTACAGTTAAAACCGTTCGCTTACTAGGTATGCAAACAAGGTTCCCGGACCTGAATCATACCAAAACAGTTTGCATACTAGGTACGCATACTGTGCTGTATCCAGACAAAGGTTTTTGTTCTAAACTCCCATTTCAATCATTGAAACATCCTTAGAAGACGACAATGGTTGTCTCACACAAACCATTAGCTTATAAGTAATTTTCAAGTGATCGAATGATCAATACGAAACTTTCCGAGTCGACATTAAATGATTGTCTCACACAAATCATGTAAGATGTTTCAAGGCAATTTCCACATGATCGTCTTTTGACTTATTATTTAGTTTCCAACAAATAAATTGTTTCCAACTAAACTCGTGAAGAATAATGATGAACGTAGCTAAAGCAAAACGCTTCCAACATATATTTCGAGAAATAAATAAGCGAGATAAACTCGGCTCGAAATATCAAATGTGTATAATATAAAAGTCCATATATCTATACGACTTAGTCTCATTAGGAGATAGAATAGAATAAACTTCTGAGTGATAGATAAGTTTTAGTCTCCACATACCTTTTGTAGATGAAGTTCCTCCAAGCTCTCCTCAGTAGATCTTCGTCTTCAATCGATGAACGCCGTGAATTCTAAAGATCAACTACACATTTTATCCTAATCCGAGACATAGCTATTAAGTAGACTAGAAATCAAGACTTATAGTTTTGATCAACTAAACTTGAGAAACAAGCTTGACATAGAAATGCTTGCGAGTTCGACCGAGCATTGCTCAAACAATCTCCCTTTTTGTCAATTTTAGTGACAAAACTATCAATACATATGGATTACAAAATAAATAAACTTTGTAGCTTCTCATCCATCATGCTTGATTTCCTTTGCTCTTCAACATTCCTTGAATTCTTTGCTACTCCAACGATTCTGAACGTGTTCAACTCAGCATCATTGTTGTTGAAGATCCGTAGCCATAACAATAATCAACAAGATATTTTCTTATTGTTATACAGTGTCATAGTATTATTACACAGCATCATAGTCCAATTGCATCACAACTTTGACAATAATACTATGGTGATATGTATCACTCCCCCTTAGTCAATACTTCCATCTCACAATGAAAACCACTCCCCCTTACATAATGACATGTAAACCATATGCATGTAGTGTGAACTACTAAATAATTCTCCTCCTTTTTGTCAATATAAATTGGAAAAGGTACGAAAACTACGGGATCATAATGAAATTCTCAAAGAGATAATTCATGACTAAAAGAGAACATATCAACTTTGTTTCGATGATTTCACATAGTCGAAACTTAGTGTATTCATCAAGGAGTTTATAAAGATACAAGATAACTCCTACAATATTCCACAGCCGCACTCCCCACAAAGATTTGGCAATTAAGCACAAGTTCAATTAAGAACTCTCCCCCATAATATGTCATTCCCGAAAGAACAACAAGAGCGACCTTACTTTTACAAAAAAAAAAAAAAAAAAGGATTTCTTTGGACATTAACAAATCACATGGATTTGTATCCAGAAAACTCAAATAAATTAACCGCAAGGGACCTTATTGTTTAATTTAATCGGAAATGCTCAACATAAGAAAACTTACGGAGCTATACAGTACTTTCACATAAAAGTGGATCAGGGAAAGATCAATACTGCGGAATATTCAAAAGTTCATTCTATTTTTTATCAATATTTGCATAATGACACAATGGACTTAACTTTTGTGCATATATGAGATAATCATAGTTCACGGACGTAAACACACATATCCCATACAATATTTTTGCAATATATAAAACCAATAAAGATTAATACTGCAAAATCATCTTCCAAATAACTTAGAATTTAAATAAATAAACCTAAAAACATTGCAAGATGAAAATCGTTGGCAATAGCTATGTGTAATCACAATATTTGCTATTCCAAACCCTAGTTATCCTTATTAAAACACAAGAATAAATTCTCATAAGAAGTTTCCTAGACATTATAAGACAAAGATAAAGAAGTTAATCATCATCTTCATCATCATCGGAATCCATCCAAGAGGCTTGAACTTTATCCATTTCTTCCTTGATTTCGGGAAATTTTGTAGCAATCACACATAATTGTTCTTGCACACATTTTACCTTGGAATTGACCTTACACACACATAATTGTAGCAAGACCTTGAGCATCCAAAATAAGGAAATAGACTAACTCCGCAAAAATTCACGACTCCACCGAGAGTTCTCAATTGTGAAGGGACAAAGATTAGAAATGCCAAGTTTTCCGAAAACCTTCAAAACAAAACTAAGGTCATGGGTAGGAAATTTTCCTTCTATCCAATCAACATTTTTGCGACAAAGACCATTAGAAATGGTTTCACACGAAGGTCTTTCTCCTCTTGGTCTAGGAAGACGAACATTACCAAAAGGAATTTTGGTAATCCTTGAAATCAACTCTCTATTAACAAGAATCCTTTTTCTATTTATCATAGTCTTGAATTCCAAGTTATCAAGATTAACATCATAGATGTTAGCATAAAAGATTCTTGTGAGAGTATCAAATCCTTCACCAAGACCATTGATGATGTTACCAATATTAAACTTCTCAAAACACACCAAAGCTTCTTTATGACCACTTTCCTCTATCAATTTCTTCTCTAGTATGAAACCACTAGAAGAAATCTTTTCAAAGGTCTTACTACTAGAATCATTGACAAATCTAGTTCTAATAGAGTCTTGGTCACTTGGTATGTTCATGCACATAGGTGAAGATGAAACAAGGTTTTTTGACATCCTCTTTGAATTCTCACCAACATTATTGAATTTTCCCATGAAAACTAAAAATTGAGAGAAATAAGAGGAGGAAACTCTTACTTGATAAGCTCCTTGTAGATGATGACACCCCTTTTCCCCTTTTTAGACCTCCAAAATTAGTTTTAATGGAGCTGGTACGCGAACCCTAGAAAACGCTCTTGTTCACGTACGTGGAGGAAGAGATGAAGAAGAAAGGTACGCATACGTAACCTATATATCCCTTTTAAAGGGCTTGGACCCGCACTGGTATGCATACTGTGCTATATCCAGAAAATGGTTATTTGTTCTAAATTCCCATTTCTATTATTGAAACATCCTTAGAAGACGACAATAGCTGTCTCACACAAACTATTAGCTTATAAGTAATTTTCAAGTGATCGAATGATCAATACGAAACATTTCGAGTCTACATCAAATAACTGTCTCACACAAATCATGTAAGATGTTCCAAGGAAATTTTCACATGATCATCTTTTGATTCATTATTTAGTTTCCAACAAATAAATTGTTTCCAACTAAACTCATCAGGAATATGATGAACGTAGCTAAAGCAAAAAGCTTTCCAACACATATTTCGAGAAATAGATACGCGAGATAAACTCAGCTCGAAATATCAAATGTGTATGATATAAAGTCTATATAGCTATATGACTTAGTCTCAATAGGAGATAGAATAGAATAGACTTCTGAGTGATAGATAAGTTTTAGTCTCCATATACCTTTTGTTGATGAAGTTCCTCCAAGATCTCCTCAATAGGTCTTCGTCTTTAATCGATGAACGCCGTGAAGTCTAAAGCTCAACTACACATTCTATCCTAATCTGAGACATAGCTATAAGTAGATTAGAAATCAAGACTATAGTTTTGATCAATTAAACTTGACAAACAAGCTTGAGATAGCAACGCTTGCGAGTTCGACCGAGCAGTGCTCTAACAACACACACACACACACATATAACAATCTGGCAAGAGAAAAGGAAACCTTGAATTCACTGTGGAATCAATTAGTGTAAGTCATTTTTACCGAACCACTTCACAAGTGGCTAACATTTAAGTTCAAAATCTGTAGAGAAAAAATATACCAGAGCCCGAAATTCTTTAAACTACAAAAGTTTGATTTTACCAAAAATATCTTTTTATGCTGAAAACACACAGATTTGATGGGAACTAGATCAAAATGGATAATTCCCTCATTATTTCTTCCCGAAATGAGAAATAAAGATACTTCATTGTGCAAAATTGTAGAGTAGAGTCTGGAGGAACATAAACAATCCAACAAGATAAATCTCTTGTTATCCTCACCTAATCTTAAAAAATGCAAGCTGATTATCTTCAACTTCGTGCATGATCTCTCTTCTCAACCATCAGCACACTTGCTTCTCGTACCATATCCCGATATCTGTTACTTCAAATCAATTGACACTAGGTACACCATAGACTTCTTCTCATTTGAGGTCCAAAGTGTCTATCCCACCGATTATAACTCGGAATTGGTGCTATTCACCAATCCTCAACAATCAAAATGTATGATCTACGACCCACTCAACCTCCATATCATCGCCATCCCTGCCCCTCCTCTAGTTGAAGTTTTAAAATATCTTGACCCAATATTCTTCTTCGATCTATCTGTTAGAGCATTTCTCGGTTGAACCCACCAAGCGTTGGTATGTCAAGTTTGGTTGTCATATTTTAGTATCAAAACTCAATTAGACTCACTTGATTAAATATATTAGAGACCAACTTCGTTTCGGTTAGACTAGAAAGTCTAGGAATGTTGAGACATACAAGTATTACTCTGAAGACGTATCAACTACAACGAATACACCATCCTTCCACTTGAGGTATTGTGGTACTGACTTGAGTTTTTCCCATTCCTATCGTTTCTTTCAAGTTGTTTAAGATTGAAAACATAACATGTAAGGTTATATTTAATACTCTAGTATTAGATTTGATCATTTTGTATGATCAAAGTTTCAAGGATGAGTATTTGATTACTAAGTTTAACGTTTATCTATGTATGATTTCATCCTAGGAAACCATGTTTGATTACATATGTGTAAAGTAAGTACATATACGAAACTTATTTCGTAATCGAAAGGAAATTAATAGGCGTTTTAGTCCGATTTTCATTGAAGAATCTATAAGATGACCAATTCGAAACCTGAGTAATAACTTTGGTAGAACCGATCTTGACTCATGTTGAGAGCTATGTAGAAACGATATTTACTTGGTTTGGGATATATGATAGAACCGATCTTGACTTATGTTGAGAACCTTGGTAGAACCGATTCTTACCTATTTTGGGATATGTTAGAGCATTGCTCGGTCTAACTCACAAGTGTTGCTATCTCAAGCTTGTTGTAAAATTTAGTTGATCAAAACTACGTCTTGATTTCTAGTCTACATTTTGTCAAATCTCAGATTAGGATAGAAGTGTGTAGTTGAGTGCCAGACATCATTGTGTTCTACCGTTTGAAGGCGAAGATCACCCGAAGTTTTGGAGAACTTCATCAACAAAAGGTAAGTGAAGACTGAACCACCTATTACTCAAGGTTTCAGCTTTCTATCTGCGAGACACTGTCGCATAACTAAATTGGACTTTACATGCATAACACAAATATTTTGGCAATGATTTTTGGTACACATACCAAGTATACAAACCCAAAAAGTTCTGTTGCTCTGAACTCAAGTTGGTACACATACCTAGTATGCATACCAAAAAAGTTTTTTGAAATCCTGAACTCGGTTTTGTCTTAAGGGTATACGAACCCGGTATATTGATAGACGCATTATTGTGTCTAATATGTCTCAATTGTATATATTG
>JAJJMB010003237.1:686811-710647 GCA_023531105.1 Papaver atlanticum | reverse complement strand
AGTTGAGAGTTGAAACAGTCGGTCTGTAACGCACCTGTGCTGTTGCATATTTCCTGTTTCATTATTTTCTCTTCTTGTAAACACTTTTTGAGCCATGAAACATATTTTGAGTGTGTTTTCGACATGATGAGTTAAACCCCAACACTGGGACGACGGAGGAGGCCGAACTTCATACATGGGTAAATTTATTTTTATTCTTTTTATGACTTTTGCATTAAAATTAATTGAAATATGATTTGATTAAATTGGTTGTCATTTGATTAGATGGGTCATGCTTAGCTTAGGTGATTTGATGTCCCATGCTTAACATTTACAATCAATGTTTTGAGAATCTACCTTGGCAAAAATAGAGTCCATGTTTATATTTCTTGAGCTAAAATTGTTGAGAATAAATAAGTGAACCTTATGTTATAAAGATTGGCTAAATCCTTAGTCCCAGTACCTCTCGCCCATTGTTAATAGTCTTTGTATATATTTATTTAGTATTTTTAAAAACTTTAATCTCTACGAATCCGAGTGAACGACAACCTCATTTCTTACCACTATCTAAAATTACATCATACATGTACCATGACAAGATTACTCACCAACTGAATGTAGGTACACGTACCAAGTACATGTAATTACCCTGTCGAATATTTGCAGATGCATCATAATTATTTCTATGAGATAATCGGCATTTGAACAACTCTCTAAAAACACATCTAAAACATATTTGATCATATTATAACCTATGGTTGTGACTCAAGATTAAAGTCTTAAAGTGTTATATGAAAATGATTAAGCTTATAGTTCGTCTGGCTAGTTTCGGCTAACCTTTCATGAACAAGTTATTGTACACGGTTCGGTTACGGTTCATCCTAACCAGAGTGTATATTCGGTTATGTTAATCTCAAATCAAGTTATTCATCTAACGATGGATATTGATTGCTTGATTCCAAAGCTAACTTAGCTTAAATCTAAAGCAACCTTGATCTTGAAAGTCTATATAAGGAGAACCTCAAGCAACTGGGATATTTGAATCCCCAGTACTATTCTTGTATATTCTAGTTGTAAACTAGAGTCTTCCTCTCCTTTAAACCTTTTTTGGTTTAGCGACTAAAAAGACTTTGCTTAGGGATTCATGAATCCAGGTCAAACTATCTTTATCTTGATAGTTCGTATATCCTGATCTTGCTACTGATTGTTGAGCCATTAGATCCAACAAGCAAGATAGATAGAAATCACAAAGTTTATTCATCTCAGACTTTGTGATTCCACAGGTATATTCCTTTATAACTATTTTTTTTTGAAATCAGAGTAGGGATTACTTGTGAGGTGAATAATAATCTAGGCTGCTCTTCGGGAGGAAGATTGGTTTGCTAGACTTTGTCTATTGCAAATAATTTCTTATCTCACCTTGTTCTTTGATCAGAACGGAAATCACATATAGGCTTATCTGTGGGAAGCAGATTGGTTTAAAGTCTTTAATTGAGTTGAAGCAACTCTTAGGCTATAAAGGACGTCATCAAAGGGAATCAATTGCACAGAGTCTTGAAAGATTCAAGAGGCGTAAGGAGCGCGACTATAATTGAATCGTTATGACGGTAGATTGGATCTCAACTACATTCCAGTCCGAAGTTTTTATAGTAAGCTAGAGTTTGTGGCGGCTTAATATGGACAAGGTCCTGGGATTTTTATGCATTTGCGGTTTCCTCGTTAACAAAATTTCTGGTGTCTATGTTATTTCTTTTTCCGCATTATATTGTGTTAGAGCATAGCTCGGTTGAACCCACCAAGCGTTGGTATGTCAAGTTTGGTTGTCATATTTTAGTGAGCCAAAACTCATTTAAAGAGTCGCTTGATTATGTACTAGAGTCAACTTCGTATAGGTTAGCTTGAAAGTATTATGATATGAGACATTACAAGTATTGCGAAGACTTGAAGAAGTGAAGAAGTAAGGAGCTACAACGACAACATCATCCTTCCACTTGAGGTTAGTGATATTTGACTTGAATTGTTTCATTCCCTAACGTATCTTTCAAGTCGTGCATATTGAAAACATAACTGCGAAGCATGAATGATTACACTCTAGTTAGACGTAGTATTAAGGAATACAATACGAGGTTCATTGCTTAACCATTAAACTTTGTATATAAGACATTGACATAATCGTTTGAATGCTATTATGATTATGTATGGGTATAAGGTAAAGATTTCATCCTAGGAAACAATGTTTTACATTTGTTTAAAGGAAGTAAATTCATGAACTTTTTTTGTGAATCGAAAGGGAAATCGCTAGGCTTTATTGGTATTGTTATTCATTGCATATCTTTTGAACTACCAATATGTGTGATTAGTATAACAGCTCATGACTTGTTTATGTTCTTGGTAAAACTATTCACAAAGACCTGACTTTTGTATTGGTATGACTTTTATTAGTGAAACCGATCTTAAGTAATCACCTGAGATGGTATGATCGATTTAGTGTTATTGTTATGACCGACTCTAGGTAAAGGGGAACCGATCCTAGTAAGAGGTGCAACCTATCACAAAGGGGAATCGATCCTTGTATGGGGTGCAGCAAGTTTTTAGTAGTAAGGGGAACAGATCCTATGGACATGTGCAACAAGTACAAGTTAGATACCATATATATATGGGAACCGATCCTAGTACCTAGTCAACCGAATATTTTGAAAGCTAGTGTGACTAAATCCAGTACCCACATGGAGGTAGAACCGAAACTTGTTTTGGTAGAACCGTGAAACCCATGTTTGGTGATTGAGTGTTCTTGATCAATCACGTAGTTCTTGAAAGTCGGATGAACCAATTCTATACTTGTTTGGAAGTGTGGCAAATCGATTTCAAGATTGTAAGTATGAAAGAGGACTTACAAAGTAAAGATGTCGACATACTTTGAACATGTGCAGTAACGCTTATCTTTTATTGTTAAAAGATATTCCTTAATAGCTAAAGGAAAAAATCCCATATCGAAATTAAATTGAGAATCTTTTATTTAAGGTTGTTTATTTTATTTTTGGAAAAATGAAAATTAGTAATGTGCATTTACTAGTTGGAAATTTTCTAAGAGATTTTCTGTCAATATTTGGACAAAGCATTTCCAGGAATTATGGAAACCGAATTTGGAATATATTGCATATCTTGAGAATATTTTCGGTTTTGGAAATTCCTTGGTGTCCAAACTTCCTTGTCTATAAATATCAAAGTTTGCATTTTGAGCAAACTAATCCTCAGAGCCAGCAAAACTACCTCAGTTGTGTTGTTACTGGTGGAGCCACCTATTCGGAGAGGAAAGTAACCTAATTAGGCGAAATCTCTTACGACCGCTCAGTTTAAAGACTTCTTTGGGATTGAGAAGCTCTATTAGTACCGTTGGTGGGAAACTAGATAATTGCGGTTTATCTTTTGTTTTCGATTGATTTGATTGACTAACGATTGTTGAACTTCTATTGCACCTAGTTTGTTTATGCTTGAGAATCTTCTCTTCTGATATAAGATTCACTCAAACTAAATCGAAGTTTCGACGGGGATCTTTAGACTGTTTGTAGATCTAAATACGTCTTGTGATAATCCATTGTTAACAGACTCCGTTCTGTGCGTGATTGATCACAAGAGATTCAAGTTGATTGTGTGCAGGTGTTTATTGGAGATCTAAGAAGACTTTGAAGATTTCTGATTTGGGTTCATAATCTTTGGTGTGCACAATACTTATTTCGGTTAAAGAGGATCCAACTATACTCAGTTTATCCTTGTGGTAGATTGGATTGATTAGTTGAGTAGATCGGCATCAATACGTTTCTTTGTGATTCAAAGTATTGATTTCAAAATCTAGACGATTACTTCGGTAGTTGTTAGTAGATAGATCTAAGGACCTGACAAAGGAGTTTATTGGGATAAACGGAAGAGCCTTTTGTCGAACTCACATCACTTGGTTGAAGAGAGTTGTTACCAAACAGATTTGTTGTTCCTTTACTGTTTGGAATACGAACCAAAGGAATTGTTCCAAGTACGTGACTTATTTATAAATTGGAGGCGTGGGAATACAGACGGAACTAGGTGAACTATAGGTTTAGTTGCTTGGTCTCAACTATACGAAGTTGGTTTGATTTTGTATAGCGGTTTAATCCTGAGAGTATTCAATTCTGGACAAGGTCCCGGGGTTTTTCTGCATTTGCGGTTTCCTCGTTAACAAAATCTGTCGTGTCTTTTACTTTTCTATTTCCGCAGTTATAATTGTTTTTATTATAATTAGAAGTAAAATACACAAACGTTAATTCCTATTTATTTGATAGTAATCCTATTATGTTCGGTTAAGTCCGAACCATTTATCAAGTAAACATACTTCGTTGTTATATTGTCTCGATCTTGTATCCATAGTCAATCACACAAGTTATCTTGTAGACGATCACACAAAGTGTGAACCGATTTGTTGTATTGTCTCGACTCAGTCCATAGACAATCATTTTCGGAGAAAGAACTTATAGGTGGAAAAGTTTTAGATTGAGGTATATTTGGGTACCCTCGTCTTTTCAATTAGTATCAGAGCAGGCAAACACGAAAAGATCTAACAATTTGTGTTTGGTACGATCCAACCTATAAGACTGGAATCTAAAAATGGTTTTTATAGAACCTGATAATGATTCAGTTTACGTAAAGCAAGGTATCAAGAGTTTTGAATTAACACTTGATGATGGCATCTACGAATGGGCCAATGTTAGTTTGTACCACAATAGAAGTTGCTAAAACAAAAAATACCACACCTTAAAATTAATACCATTTGAAGGTGTCTGACTCATGTATGACAGTTTTAACCCTAATAAAAGAATTTATTACTTCTATATCCTAAAAAAATGTCGCACATAACTCAGTTCCTGTATGTTCACCTAATTACAGTTAGCTCAAATCTCTGATATACTCGATTTGATGATGGAATCAAGTAGTTATCTCAACCTCTTCACGTATTAGATGTGATGAAAGGTTTTTAAGGTTACACTTGATTTATGTTTATAGTTTCTTAGTCGAATTAAGTTTCTGTTTCAATTAGGTTTTAAGATTTGTTTCTTTTCGATTGAATGAGGGTTTTATCGGTTCTTGTAAATCTTAGTTTTCAATTAGGGTTTTAACAATGAAGGTTGATGGAAGTAATTAGGATAACAGGAAGGTTCAGACGGTTTTCAAGTTAAAGAACAAGAAAGGGTATGATTTGGAAGATGATCTGAGTCAGACACGAGTAACTGATTCAGGCATGGTAGCTATTGCGTCGCATTTTTCTTCGGCTTGTCGCTGTTGCGTCGCATTTTTACTCGGCTTGGGTTCAGCTGTCACACAAGGTTCCCAAATTTGATGGTACTTTTTTAAGAGCCGAGATGATTTTACTCGGCTTGTAGCTGTTATGTCGAGTTGATATCGCACAAGGTTCCAAGAATTGATGGTACTTTTTTAAGAGCCGAGATGATTTTACTCGGCTTGTAGCTGTTATGTCGAGTTGATATCGCACAAGGTTCCAAGAATTGATGGTACTTTTTGGTTATTGATGAAGATAGTGCTGACATTGAAGCTGATCCAGATATGCCCGAGCTTGTTGAAGATGATGTTGAGGGCAGCTAGATGGAGGAGGTCGACTAAGCCTATAGTTGATTGCTTGGAAGAGTGATGGTGTTGTTGAATGAAGAACATGAAGGGGTTTTGCCTGTGGTTTCATTGTGGTGGTGGCTGTGAAAGACATGGAAATGATGTTGCTGTGGAAGCTATAGTGGTGGATTGATGGAAGAGATGGTAGTGCTGTAATTACAGAAACAGAAGGTGATAATCTTGCTGTTGGTGTTTGAACTCAGGTGAAAGAATGGGTTTTGCTGTGGTGGTCTTAAGAGGTTTAAGAAGCTACAGAGATTGGAGGAATGAATTGGTATGAATATAGCTGAGATGGTGCTGGTGGTTGCTGCCAAGGGAACTGAGTTGCAGCTGCATTAGCAAGTAGATGAGCAGCAGTTGGAGTTGAAGCAATTGCTTGAATTGGAGCTGGTGAAACCTTCAGGTTGCTGTAACTCTGTAGCATTTGCATTCCCTCACTGCACTTTGAAACTACTTCTTGCCATATCTCTTCTAGTTTGCTATAGTCCGGTAGTTTAGGTTTTAAATCTGTAGGTAGTAATCATCTGTAGTTGTAGCTCAGTTCTGTAAAATCTTAGTTGCAGTGGTAACTGTAGTTTTAATCACTCCATTGTCATTAGCATAATTGCATCTAGTTAGGACAGCTAAATCTTTGTTTTTTCTACCATATCTGTAGCTCAAATCTAACTAGAATTCTCTGCATCTGTATTTAAGATCTGCGCATACTTGTTTAGGTTTTAGTCAGTAATATAACTTAGATTTTTAACCCCATCTGTTATGTAATCTGCATCTTAGTTCTAGGCAAAAGTTTCGATCCTTGTAAGCTGTAGTTTAGCCCTGTAAAATCTTAGTCATAGTAGTAACTTTAGTTTTCAAACTTCAAATCACTCCTTATTCAGTCTTTCTGCATTTTGTTTTATTGCATTCTCATAACACTCCTTTATTGTTGACTATCAAAAGCATAATTGGGGTTTCTAATTTTGATGACAGTTTTTGCTGTTCAGAAAGCCAGAGAGAGGCAACTGTGTTGATTCGCCAGTTCCATTTCTGATTTCTTTTTTCATTGTGGATTAACTCGTCGTTTCATTGTGGATTAACTCGTTGTAATTTTGGTCGTATAGTTATAACTGTTATCTTTGTTACCATTGGATAAGTATGCTATATCTAAATTCTAACTTTCCTGCCTATATGATGTCGTTTTGCAGGTTCACGTTGTTTAGAGAGGTGCTTTGCAACCTCTAATTGCTACGCTTCAATTTACAGATCTACAACTTAAGGAAATGTCAGCTTTTGCTCTGGGAAGATTGGTTCAGGTAATTACTTTATGACAACCTCTTCTCTCATTTGTCATGTACCATCATATAAGTAAAATTAATGTCCAATTTGGTAGTCTCAAAGTATATTGTATCTGTATAATAGTGTTTATGTGGTTGACTAGAAATCTTCTATTTCAGGACACCCATAACCAAGCTGGTTTGTAATGGTGGCTTTTTGCCCTTGCTTAAACTTCTTGATTCAGAAAATGGTCCTTTGAAACACAATGCTGCATTTGTTCTTTATGGTTTAGCTGATATTAAGGTATAGTCAACACTCATGTAGCTCCGAAAAACTCACTGCAGTTTATTATGCTTATAGTTTTTCTATCCGGAACACACATCTAGATATTAGAATGTTCCTTTTTCCCCATAGGTTAATTTTCAGACTTTGTCAAGCTTGGAGTTGTCCAAAAGCTGCAAGATGGAGAGTTCATTTTCCAGGGGTGCTCATGTTTCATTTTTAGTTTGATGTTTTACTGTTATTTGTAGTTGTTACTCTTACATTTGATATTCCATTTCTACAAGTATGCATTGTAAAGATCTTTAGTTTACAGTAACATTATTTTGTGCATCTTAGAAATTTTGCTTATTTTATATATGATGAATGTTCCAAATGCGTCTGAAGGGGATCAAATTTCATATCTTCCAATACTTTCTTATTTCTGACTGCAATTTTGGTCGCAATCTAATTGCTGAGTATATCTCCTATACAATACAGTAACAATGAAATATTGTGTGCAAAGTTCGTTTATCAATCTTTTCTATGTGAAAGGTTATTTTTGCACCTCATCTTCACCCTTTTCTGGAATGTCAGCTTGTTGAGTTATATGCTTATATTGCCATTTCCATGTTATAAATGTGCTGAGTTATGCTCTCGTGTATTTTCTGGGATTATCAGAATACATTAGACCCTTCTCATGACCTCTTTACTTCAGAAATTGTGCCAATTCTGAATGATATATGTTCGGGTTGCAAACCCCTAAGTCCGCAAAATTGTTTCTTAACCCTTTTATATGTGAAAATTTTTTCTTGCACTGTTGCTTGCACCCTTTAATTGTACATTCTTAGTGCAAAATTCTTTTTTCACCATCCTTTATGTGAAAACCCTTTAATTATATAAGGTTCTGCAACATATTTTCAGTGCAAAATTATTTTTTCACTATTTTTTTTGTGAAAAATTGTTTCCGCACCACTTATAAGGTTAGTTTTCGGCAACACTTTGTTGATCATGTTTTTACATATGGTGTCCCTTGTTTCATCTCTTTGAAATGAATGTGACTTTGGTGTCCTGATTTCAGGTATTATTCATGGGTGTTTTAGCGTTCACCACTTAAACAATTATCATGCACATCATTAATTTGTTGCCTTGGATCTGTGAATATTATTTTAAACTTGAGCATCTCTATGCAGTTTCCATGACCGTTTTTCTCCTATCTAGTAACAGCGATTATTTGTGCAAAATTCCTTTATCACTCTTTTCTATGTGAAGAGTTATTTCTGCACCCCCTTTTCACCCTTTTCTAGAATGTCGCTTACTGAGTTATATGCTTATTTTGCCTTCTCCTTGTTTCTGAATATGCTGAGTTATGCTCTTGTGTGTTTACAGTATTTGCAGGTCCTTCTGGGATTGTCAGATTTCCACTAGAACTTTTTCATGACTTACTTTACTTCAGAAATTGTGTTAATTCTGAATGAAGTCGGGGCTTGTAAGTCTGCAACATTCTTTCTTCACCCTTTTTTAAGTGAAAAGTTATTCTTGCACCCTTTAATTTATGATTATAAAGTTCTGTAACAGGCGTATTTTCAACGCAAAATTCTTTATATGAAAATTTGTTGTTGCAGCATTTATAAGGTTCCAAAACAGTTCCATATCTAGGTACTTTTTTGTTTCTACTTTGTCGTGTACTCTATAGTTTTTCACTCGCTCTTACCTGTAATCCTACTCATTTGAGGAGGGAAATTCTTGAGAAAAGACATAAGGTAAACAAAAACTGCCTGCCATGAATTGTAAAGGTTAAGAGACTTCGATAGATTATACCAAGATGCATTAAAATTGAGCTGGTTATCTTCTTTCGATGGATAATAGTTGGAATATCACTTTTCTCTAGGTACGCCTTTATGTTATTTGCAGTGTCTATGCTCTAAGCAACTTCCTTTTTGTTATAATATCACTTTTCTCTACATGACCATTTGAAGAGGTCTCTGTTCTCACCTTGAGGACAAAATGTTCATTTCAGGTAAAGATGTTATTTATTTCTAGCATTGTTTCGTGGTCTTTAGACCGCAATGTTTCCATATTGTCACAAATTTGCAGGTCATCACTACTTCATTATGTAGATATCCTGCCAAATTTATGTAGATATCCTGTCACAAATTTACTGCCAAATTTCTTAACTCATTATGTAGATATCCTGCGCCACGGAACTGGTGATTAGAAGCAAAGTTCAAAGCACATGTGTCGCCCAGGGGACGCACATGGGTGGCGAAGGGGTCTCACATGGGCCGCACTGGGGTGGCAAAGGGGTCTCACAGGGGCCGCAAGAGCCTCTTTTACTACATCGATGAGCCTTGTTGGTCGTACATGGTTTTTGAAGTTCTGTTTGGATGTTGGAACCAATTTCTGATGTTGTAAACTTATTTGATTTGGAGAATTTTAGTGTGCAGATCATCACTACTTATATTGTCACCAATTTGCAGGTCATCGCTACTTAATGTTACTGCCAAATTTCTCAACTCATTTTGTAGATATCCCGTGACATGGAACGGGTGATTAGAAGCAAAGTTCAAAGCACATGCGTCACCCAGGGGTGACAAAGGGGTCTCGCAGGAGGCGCACAGGGGTGACAAAGGCATCTCACATGGGGTACGCATGGGTGACAAAGGCGTCTCACATGGGCTGTACATGGGTGGCAAAGGGGTCTGACAGAGGCCGCAAGAGCCTCTTTTACTACATTGATGAGCCTTGTTGATCGTACATGGTTTTTGAAGTTCTGTTTGGATGTTGCGAACCATTTTTTGAAGGTGTAAACTTATTTTGATCTGAAGAATTTTAGTGTGTAGAACAGTCACCATTAAAATGTTTCATCTTCTTTGTTTGGACAGTTGTGTATTGAAACCTAGAAGTCTTCACATTTTGCAAGATGGTTAAGAATTATTTTCCGTTGATATTGTGTTTTCCATTAGTTATGTTCATCAAAAACCTCTTTATCCACCTCTTTTCTATCGTATCTTTAATCAGTTCTGTTGTCAGCTCGTACGCATGGGGGCCATTTGGAGCTGTGCTGCACAAATGAGTGCACAGGGTAGTACGAAGGATGCAAATTAAATAAGTTAACGGCGATAACACCAAAAATCTTTCTTCTCGTTTCATTGTTTGGGAAGGAAAAAATATATATATAGTTAAAATCATGAACCAACCATTCACCTAGAATTTCTGGTGATACTGTTAGTTAAAATCAATGAATACAAATAATTGGAATAGTTGTTGCAGGCAAACTGCCTCGTGCTCAGAGCTGGGACTTTCCAAGCTTCATCTGCAAAAGCCAATTTGAATGATTTATTTTTAGATAGCAAACAGAGAGAATAGACATTATAGACTACCAAATGCATTAATTATGCTTTAGATATATTATCGGGTAAACTTCACAGTGTACGGGGAAAAAACAAAGCTGTAAATGTGCTCAAAACCCTGGTTACCTGATCAAGGTAAAGAAATCGACAAGGCAGAAATCACTTTTGGTGGTTGTCTTGGTGCCCTTAAGATTATATTCATGCCCATCATCTCTACTATGGACCTGCTTGAAAGCTAGTGATCAACTTGACAAAAGACCACTGCCTACAAAAAGCAAATTAATTGATCAAATCAGAAATCAGAAGATGTCTTAAATGAAGGGGAAAATGCGTGTTAAGGAGTTTTGGTAGAAACTAGTGTAATAAAAGCTTTTTGGATGTTAATTTAGAGAGCCCTAGACATGATATTCAGTGAACTAGTAGTAAATACAAAGGGGTTATGTCCAAGGATGCATGCTGGTCCAACAGAAATAAGTGAACTGAGAAGAAGAACAAATGGCAAATAGGTTGAGTACCAACTACCCAGATAAGAACCTGGTTGGTTAAAGCCTTATCTACTGATACAGTAGAGGCACTTATCAAATACTATCCATGCTTCCACCTTATGCAAGTGACCTCCCTCTAACTTTTGTCTTTTGGAATCTGTCAACAAAATGAAAACACACAATACCAATCAAGGTTTTACAACATTGGACTGAAGAAGCTATAGTATGACAGGAAATGGGGGAAAAAAAGATCCTCGAACCAAACCCGGCAAAACTCTAAGGAGGAAAAATAAGTGATAAGAACACCGATATTAGTTCAGAAATACCTTTGGCTGGACCTCCTATATCTGCCATACTCTCGACCTTCAATACGACAACATTGTGAGCTGCAAGAGTAAGGTACATTAGGTGAACACAACAGATCTGTGGCTCCAGATCTTTAACAACTACCTCACATTCGTCTTCCTACATACCATCCATCAATTCATCTCCAAATACAGGGGATTAAACAGCTACAAAAAGGTGCAGAAATAAGTTTTCACATTAAAATAAATAGTGAAAATAGAATTCTGTACTTAAAATATGCTTGTAACAAAAGTGCAAAAACAGAATTTCACATAAAAAATGGTGAAAACAGCAATATGCACCTTCATAAACTAAAGGGTGCAAAAATAACTATCCACGTGAGAAAGGGTGAAAAATCAATTTTGCGATTAACAGCGACACATGAACCTTATTCACCTAATGAAACAGAATATTCACCATCAGGAACCTTCTTAGTATCCACTGACAGGTAATAGAGATCTTTTTAGCTGAATAACTCGATTTCCCAGTTCTGACAAGCAGCCATTTGTTCTCTTTCAAAATCTGTTGTTTAACAGTGCTTTTGAATGCTTAAATTTTAATTCTAATATATTGCAGGCACTCTTCGAAGTTAGCACCATCAGAACGTACAAATAAGAATACACCACAGGAAAAATTCTAATCATCAAATTTAGATAGCCAACGATTACCGAGCAAAACAAGAAAAAGAGCAAAGGGAAGGAGAATTGTGTTCAAATAATTAGATTTAGATAGTGATGTGCTGAACATAAATGTGAACTTATCAGTCTAGCCAAGCTGCATATAAATGTGCCCAACAGCCTGGCAAAAATGGGAATAGTGAAAATAGAATTCTGCACTTAAAATATGCTTGTAAGGAAAGTGCAAAAACAGAAGTTCACATAAAAATGGTGAAAACAGAAGTACCAAATGTTGCAGAAAGTAACTAGTTCTGAGTCAAGCAAACTTGGCTACAACAGTAACAACATTCACATTCAAGGTGCAAGAGGAATACCGTCGGTATAAAACCGGGCTTAGGAAATACCACAAATTGTGATGCTCCTTCTTCTCCCTCTCCTTGGTTTGTGTTTCAGCTAATCAAGGTAGTCAATGGTAACAATATCTTTAGGAAAGTTAACATCTTCTTCTCACTGATTTTATCATACTTCTGCTTTTTTATGCCACCTTTCAACCCTTGCCAGGGAAGGCTGATTATCAGCAGTAAAAAAATGTATTTAAGCATAAGAAGCATAATAAATTCCTATTAAACTCTACCACCACCAGACTAGCAGCTATAAACTAAGGAACATGAACAATTTTAGGTAGTACTTTGCTCTTAGACAAGGAATAGGAACAATTTTAGGTAGTACTTCCCTTTGAGAGAGTACATCAGTGCTAACCAAGACCAAATAAGCAAAACTAGACTACTATCTGCAGGGACAATGGGGTAATCATCTAAAACGGTATCAAGTAACCCAAGTTAGAATAAACTTCAGTCACCAATGTTAGAACAGACTTCAGTCCCAGAAGAGCATATCACCCTAATATGAATCTTACAAACATTGCAAGTGCAGTAGTTATGTGACTCTCTTATTACTTTAAGCAAACTGTCATCAAACAACATTCCTAGTAATTTAAACAAACCATGGATTGAAATGAGTAAGAATTAGTTCTGTTTGAGGTTCACTTCACAAGAGTATTAACCTTATGGAGCACCATTTCTACGTTCACTGTGAGGTTCATTTATCTTCATCTGCAGAATAACAAAAAAAAAAATCAGAAGCAAGAAGTAAACTTCTTCATCTCACTAAACTAAAGATTCTAAACAACTTAAGGAGTGAAATACGGAAAACCCAATCGAAAAAAGAAATCAAACACAAAAAAAACAAATCCAGTAACAACAAACCACAAAATCTTCAAAAGAACTTATTATAAAGATAAAGCACATCAAACCAAAACAAACTGACTGAAGAACATCGTCAACAAACAAACTAAATTGAATCAAAAAACTGAAACAAAAATTATTGAAAACTGGAAGAAATCTGATAAAACTAACTGATCAAAAACTACACAAAATTAGGTAAAAATCAAATATGATTAAGCAACAAAGTTATGATTTATACCTATCATCAAAATTAGGATTGCGTATGAACTATCAACAAAGTTGGATTTTCGATTTCAGGAACAATTTTTTTCTAGGTTTACGAAATATTTGAAGTTAGGTTTACAGATCAACGATTCGGGAAGAGGGATTGTGTTTAGAATATCATGGTTTAGATGTGTAAGTTCTTGATTTCTGGTTTTTGTGAAATCAGAGAAGATCTCATATCACTGCTTCTCGGTTCAGAAAGAAGTGGGTTTTGGAAAGAGAAAGAGGGTCTGAGGGAGTGAAAAGTGAGAAGTGAGTGAAAAAAAAAAGATATCATAATTATATCAAAGCGGTCTGAAAATAATTAAGATTTTCATAAATAAGTAAAAAAATATATATTTGATAATGTGAATGAATGATTTTGGAAGGGAAATGAATTATGATACAGTTTTGGTGGGAAATCAATTTTTAAAGTGATATGAGTGATAGATTTTGGGAGGGGAAATTTTTTAGAACTCAACTCTTGAGAGGAAATAAATCCTAGAAAATCAAAAGTTGGTTCGCAATACCTTCATCAAAACAGAACTTTGAAAGTAAGACCCTTGTGATACCCCTTTGCCATCCATGTGAGACTTATGTGCGACCACAGTGAGACCCGCATGTGAACTTTGTGCTTTGAACTTTGCTCTTAATGGACGGCCATCGAACATGATTAAATCGCAATGGCAGCAACAAATGAATGAAAAATAAAGCAGAAATTGCATTATACTTGTCAATGGCAGGAGGCTGAACAACAAAGGCATGTTACAGAACTGGATGTAGAATTGTTTTGAAACCTTATGAAAAGGTGCAACAATAAGTTTTCACATTAAAATAAAATAGTGAAAATAGAATTCTGCACTTAAAATATGCTTGTAATGAAAGTGCAAAAACAGAATTTCACATAAAAATGCTGAAAACAGCAATATGGACCTTCATAAACTAAAGGGTGCAAAAATAACTATCCACGTGAGAAAGGATGAAAAATCAATTCTGCAGAAATGCTTTCATATGATTAGCAGCGACACATGAACCCTTATTCACGTGGGAATCTCGCTTGGGCCTATTTTACTACATTGTTGAGCCTTGTTTAGCTCCAGATAATAGTACACAACATGAACCTTACTCACCTTATGCCTCTCCTCAAGAGAAGCTGGATGAAAAAACTCAAAATCCCAAATAAACAAAATATTTGTCATAAAAAACCTTGCAAAAACTTTTTAGTTTTTGCTTTTGAGCCCTATGGAGCTCCAGATAATAGTAAAGTGCCAGCATCTAGCTAGTTCATACTTTTCTGATTGGCACCATCCAAGCATGGAAATTCTGAACTTATTAACCCATGGATGTTAGAGGGTGCGGGAAAAGGTGATTAGCAGCAAAGGTCAAAGCACATGGTTCACGTGGGGGTCTCCCGGGGTCGCACATGAGTAAGGTCAATGCAAATGGTTCATGTGGAGTCTCGTCGTGGTCGCACGTGGTTCACGTGAGGATCTCGTCGGGGTCGAACATGGGTAAGGTCAAAGCAGATGATTCACGTGGGGGTCTCACCGGGATCGCACATTGGTCTCACACATGTGGCAAGGGGGTATCACAGGGGTCGTAAGAACCTTCATCACTCGATTATCACGTGATACCCTCTAATATCGAGAACTAATATCACAAGGGTAGAGGGTATTACTGGGGTCGCAAGATCCTCTTTTACTATATTGTTGAGCCTTGTAAAAAAACAGGCTCTTCTTTATTTATAACCATCTAAATTGTTGAGCCTTGCTAACTAAAATGAAAAAAGGGCAAGAAAAGGGATAATTAAGTGATGAAGGTTCTAATATTCTATGAATGTTAGGTAGGCTATAGGTTGTTCTAATATTCTACGAATGTTTTTTATAAAGCCATTTATATCCATGACTAATGTTTTTATGCAGATCTTTTCTTTCATACTAGGGTTTACGTATGTCTATAGGTGTCTTGAGTTCCCAGTTGTACATATCAATTTTAGAACAACCTAGCCTACCTAACAGTTGATACCGATTTGATACCCCGCGTATTCGTATAGGTATTGTTTTTTTAACTCAAAATTTAGTTGAGGTTAAAGCACATATTTCACGTGGGGGTCTCACCGCGATCGCACATGAGTCTCACGCGTGTGGCAAGGGGATATCACAAGGGTCGCAAGAGCCTCTTTTACTTCATTTTTGAGCCTTGTGTAGCTCCTGGAAATAGTAAAGTGTCAGCATCTAGCTAGTTCATAGCTTTCTAGTTGGCACCATCCAAGCATGAAAATTCTCAACTTATTAACCCATAGAGACCAGAGGGTGCAGGAACAGGTGATTAACAGCAAATGTCAAAACACATGGTTCACATGGGGGTCTCGCCGAGGTCGCACATAAATCTCACAAGTGTGTCAAAAGGGTATCACAAGGGTCGCAAGAACCACTTTTACTACATTGTTGAGCCTTGTGTATCTCTAGATAATAATAAAGTGTCAGCATCTAACTAGTTCGTACCTTTTTGATTGGCACCATCCAAGCATAAATTTTTTGAACTTATTAACTATAGATAGAGACCAAAGGTGTGTGAATAGGTGATTAGCAGCAAAGATCAAAGCACATGGTTCACGTGGGGGTCTTACCGGAGTCGCACATGAGTATCACGCGTGTAGCAAGGGGGTATCACAAGGGTCGCAAGATCCTCTTTTACTACATTGTTGAGCCTTGTGTAGCTCTAGATAATAATAAAGTGACAACATCTAGCTAGTTCATATTTTTCTGATTTGCACCATCCAAGCATAAAACTTTTAAACTTATTTATCCATAGAGGCCAGAGGATGCGAGAATATGTGATCGGAACAAAGGTCAAAGAACATGGTTCACGTGGGGATCTCGTCGGTGTCGCACATGAGTCTCACGGGTGTGGCGATGAGGTATCACAAGGATCGCAATAGCCACTTTTACTACATTGTTGAGGCTTGTTTGGCTCTAGATAATAATAAAGTGCCAGTATCTAGCTAGTTCATACCTTTCTGATTAGCACCATCCAAGCATGAAAATTTTAAACTTATTAATCCATAGAGGCCAGAGGTGCAGGAACAGGTGATCGGAACAAAGGTCAAAGCACATGGTTCACGTGCGGATGTCGCCGGGGTCGCACATGAGCCTCACAAGTGTGGCGATGAGGTATCAGAAGAGTCACAATAGGCTCTTTTACTATATTGTTGAGCCTTATGTAGCTCCAGATAATAATAAAGTGACAACATCTAGCTAGTTCATACCTTTCTGATTGGCACCATCCAAGCATGAAAATTCTAAACTTATATATAATTAACCCACAGAGGCTAGAGGGTGCGGAAACAGGTAATTAGATGCAAAGGTCAAAGCACGTGGTTCACGTGGGAATCTCTCCAAAGTCGCAGATGAGTCTCACAGGTGTGGCAAGGGGGTATCACAAGGATCGTAAAGGCCTCTTTTACTACATTGTTGAGCATTGTGTAGCTCCAGATAATAGTAAAGTGCCACCATCTAGCTAGTTCACACCTTTTTGATTGACACCATCCAAGCATGTAAATTCTGAACTTATTAACCCATAGAGACTAGAGGGTACGGAAACAGGTGATTGGAACAAAGGTTAAAGCACATGGTTCACATGGGAATCTCATCGGGGTCGCACATGCGTCTCACACGTGTGGCAAGAGGGTATCACAAAGGTCGCAAGAGCCTCTTTTACTACATTGTTGAGCCTTGTTTAGCTCTATATATTAGTAAAGTTCCAGCATCTATCTAGTTCATACATTTTTGATTGGCACTATCCAATCATGAAAATTCTAAACCTATTAACTCATAAAGGCCAGAGGGTGCGGGAAAAGTGATTGAAACAAAGGTCAAAGCACATGGTTCACATGTGAATCTTACCGGGGTCACATATAGATCTCACAGGTGTCCCAAAAGGGTATCACAAGGGTCGCAAGAGCCTAGTTTACTACATTGTTGAGTCATGTGTAGGTCACTCCATTAGTTGAGACTTGTATACATCACTCCATTGATTGTACGGTATCCTCAATTCCCTTTATTTTTAATGAAAGTGGGAACGATGAAGATCTCTAAATTGATACTTTTCCTTCCATACAATTATACTCCATCTCTTTGTAGGTAGTTGATGATTACAACATCTTTGACTTAAAGATTGAAAAAGTAAAATAGGTGGGACCAATATGTTTTTGGTTCACATGTGGATTAAAGTTAAAGAGAGAGAGATTTTATCTCTTGGATTGGGAAGAAAAAAAGAACAAGTTTTAGGACTTGTATATGACATGTTTTTCGGAAAGTGAGCCTTAATGTCACATCACCTATTTACACACATCAATTAATACTTGGCATGTTTATTTAAAAAACTTGTCTCTATGTTTGGAGACAACTCCCACTTGGACTAAGCTGCGGGGGGAAAGTATACTTTTTTTTCTTTTTTTGTTTGTTTGATAGGGCGGAGATTGCCCAAGACTGTACAGTTAACTAACATGAAATATTCTTCCAAGATAAGTAACCAATACAGAGATACCGGTATTGGTACATGCGGAGGACGACATGCTAATCGTATTTAATATTGGTAAAAGAGATTTAATTAGCTAAGTTTCACGACAATCTTAGAGTAGTACTACCCCATTACGCAGTATCATATATTAGATTTGATTAGCTGATTTAGGTCAGTTATATTTTTCGTATAAGATACATATTAGGATTCTATTTACAGGATGGTTTCTAAAATCTAATTTTAAAGCACTATGTCCTTAGTTAACTACGTTTTTTAGAATTAAAGTTAACTGAAAAAGGAAATACGAAAAGGAAAAAAAAATAAAAAAATAAAAAAATTAGGAAGTTAGAAAATTAGGAAACCTGTAAATCAAATCTTCATTTAAATTAAATCTTTAAGATACGTGTTGTATAAAAAAAAAAAAAATCAATGTGGGATAAATACGTTCCACAAAGAACGAGCATCAATTCTCAGAAAGAATTTAAGGGAAACGCCCGGGTTGTAGGCCCCGACTAATTTAATCAGGCTAGGAAAATATCGGGGCTTTATAAGTTCAACTGTAAAGATTTCAACCTAATCACGTATAAATTTAATGCGGAGACTGTATTTAACTCTAGATTTTCTAATCCACGGTTGAGGCCGAAGTCGGCCTTATATGCTCAATCCCATATATTTCAACCTAATCACAGCTAATTTTAATATAGGGACTACCTTTGACTCTAGATTTTCTAATCCATGGCCGGGGCCGTAGGCCCCAGCTGCTATGACCCGACTGACTAAACACGACCCGGTCATTACATGCTGACTAAATTTTATGTGAGGATATTGACCGGCTGGCCAAACAATAAACAAAACTCGAAAAAGGTTGAGCCCCGGCCGTAGGCCGGGGTGATACCTAGTAAATGTGTATAATAAAAAAAAATCGATCACCAATATTTGTATAAGTTTATTGTTATGGGAAGTAGTGTACTAATATCGTACGTTCTACAGGTGTCTTGAGTTCCTTGTTGTACATATATTAATTTCATAACATCAATAATAATTTTGAGTTCCCTGTTTTGCAAGGTCGCACGGGAACCATTGGGAAGTTGAAGTGCTTCGATAGTTGAAACTAGATACAACTATTACATTGGGTTTTTCTTCTACAGCCATCATAGTAACACTTGGATCAATCTTTGGGAGTAGGGAGATCTGAATATGATATTTATTTCTATCAGCACTGCAGCAATTGGTAGAAGCAAAAGTAGTACTCGGTAAAGGAAGTGCAAATTGACTTCAAATGTTCATACAACCGCAGCATTTTAAAGTAGCTGGATCAAAGGACCAATAATATTATCAGCTATAACCACCTACAGAAAATTTAAATTAAAGCATATCCTGTTAGTGTAGTTATAAATAGCATGAAACTTTTGCGGCATATGGAGTTCAAGAGGACAGGTGCAGCAGTTCTATGTGGAGTGAACCTTATAAACATAGTTGTTGTTTTCGGCGGTAATGTTTGAGATAGTCCAGATAAGCTTCTTCTTGATACTCTTTTTTACTGGTTTTATGTTAACATGTTCATGAGATAGGGAAGTGCTTGATGTTCAATGATACGCTGGATAGAGGACAAATGTCAATTTAGTGGAGGAAAATGTACAATTGCTTGTCCAACGTAACCAATTTAACAATAAAAATCAAACAGACAATGAACTAACAATGAAGTAATCTAGATTACGAACATCATAGATCAAAAAATAACAATCTCAGATTGGTCAGGGTTGTCTTCTCCAGAAATGGGTATTTCAATAATATCCTCTTGACTGATTCTAACTAGTCGATTAGTTTGGTCTCTAAAAGACACGATCATAGCCTAGCATGCATGCCAGTCAACATGTTATAACAATCAGATAACCAAGCAAATTGCAATATAGGAAAAACAATGCTTGCGAGAATCAAAAGATAGTTCCTGAAGTTATGCTCACAAAATTTTAATATGTTGCATCGATCAAATAGGACGCAATTGCACAACTCAGAGAAGTGATGCTAATAGGAATGACAATCAAATTCAGAGATGCAAGTACATAGTCACAGTATCAGAAGAGATCAAAAGAAGCACTATGAATCAACAATTCAACTAGCAAATGGGTTACTCAAAATCACAGGGTCATGCATAATAATAACATTAGTTGAAGAGGTTTTATAATGGTCAGATATCAACTAGTTCAGTACGCAGGCTGGTATGTCAATCACATAAACACGAGATGCAAAAAGGGTAGAAAAACGAACCGCCGGTATAAAACCGGGTTTAGGCACTATAAGCAGGTTCTGCTGCTCCATTCCTTATCCTTCCTTTCCTTGTTTCGCAGTGCAGCAGCACCACAAGTACCTAGCTACTCAAAAGAAGTTATCAGTTCCCATAATTGCACAGATGAAGCAAATTCAGAGGGTGTCACTGGCGATTAACAACTGAGAAGAATCTACATCATGTCAGTGATTTAGAATCAATCTTCTTGTTAACTATGACATACTGAGTTATTAATGGCAGAACAGTCACAGTCGAAAAGGGTGAAGCTAGCACCAGATGCAATTATAAACAGGCTTAACAAGAGAGAAAAAGAAGAGGAAAGTGTTGTATGCAGGGATGTTTGACATATTACAGAATGCTGACAATTCTACTAGAAAATGCAGACTATTATGAGATGCAACTAGTATTTACAGGTTAACATGCAGGTGATAGAATAGTCTACAAAGTACAATTAAAAGGGAATTTCAACAGAGTTACTATCTAGATTACAGGACTATGCAAATGGAATGCAGATTACAGCTAAATGATGCAACTATCAGGCGACACTATATTACAAAGAAACTGAAAGAATGAATGTATATTTTTACAGGGTGGTAGTGACTATGTTATGCTAAGATGAAGTTGAATTGCAAAAAGAGAAGGGAACGATAGATTCAAAATGCATAATACAGCAAACTAAAAAAGAATGACAGGAAGTAGTTTCAAGATGCAATGATAGATGCAAAAGCTACAGACTTACAACAACCTGAAGGTTACAGAATGCACTGACAGAAAGTTTTAAGATGATGCAAGATGTATGTGCAAATGGATTAACTAAGCTATGATGCAGCAGCAAAGTTACAGAATATGAAAGACTTACACATAACTGAATTATGCTAGAATATGTTATGAAAGCTGCAGAGTTAGAGCAGGCTAATAAGCTACAACATGTGATTAAACTAAGCAATTGATCCAGCTAAATTCGGATGTCTTTGTTACACAACAGTAGCCCCTATTTATACACAATTTTTTTCTCAATCACTAGAATTCGATAATCAGAGAATACCCACTCACCCAAAACGCGTATTCTGACAAACCCCTTCTGCAATTCAACTCTGCAACTCCTTGATTTGACGTTTTCCAGCTGTTGAAGATAACCCTAGTCTTATCTCTCTCAATCCTAGCTTCTAGGGTTACTGTTTTGGAGAATAAGCTAAGATGGAGATAGATAGAGACTAGGAGTTTGATTGATTGACAGTTGAGAGGGTCGCTGTGATCAGAGGTGGTCGGGGATAGAGTTGATTGATGGAGGTGAAATGGTCGTACTGCAGAGGTTGGAGAGAAGATGAAAGTGAAGTAAAGGTGGTGTTAGGCTTCTGTTCGGCTAAGGGAGGAGACGGAAGACTAGGGTGTTGATCAGGAGTATAAAAATCCGATGAACAGTGTATATATGCCGTTGGATGCTTCGTAACTATATAAAATCTGACGGTTCGAGATGAAAACGGGTTTGGGTCTTAGATCTTGGGTTTTATCTCTTGGAAGATCTTCTTCTAGGTCCACATCTTCTTCAAAGCTAATATTTCAAGCCCACTTCTAGTTTTGGGTCGTGCAAGTGATATTCTTCACTTGTGGATGAGGTGCAAACAACATTCTTCACTGCCATCTAGCGGGAGCCTTTGTTGTCTCTCTTCCGTTGTCACTAATTCTCTGCTCTTTTGGCTTCCCTATTCATCCAAGCTTTATTTAGTACCTAGAAACACAAGGTTAATTAGTAAAAGTATTTATTTGTCAAAACAATGAAAATACAGAATTTGGGATAATATATGATTTTAAAGCACAAAAAATGAGATAATTGCCAATAAAAAGGTGTAGAAATATGCAATATTTGGCATTCATCAATAGGTCCACTTGGGAAGTGGTTAATTCATTCAATTGCCTTAAACCAATTTAGTTAGTAAAGGACATCCAAAAAATATAAAGTACCACTTTTCAGATATTGGTGGTACAATATTTCATATTTCAGGGAGACAAACAATTTAATTGGGTTTATAGTGCATAATAGATTAAGTAGGTTTCAATTCTTAGTAGACAACATCATTATCCCGTTCTCAGACATCAAGATGATTACCATTATCGGTACCATGCCTGCACCCGAAAAACATTCATTTAATAATCAAAACCACAAGAACATAAAGGAAGAGACTAGACGAGGCAAACAAAACCAGCGAAAACATTAGTAAAATCTAAAGATCATTTACCTTCAATTAACCATAGCATTATATAACCGCGAGATCTAGTAAATCTTAAAGCAGTTCCATAATAGAAAAGTTAAAAGATGTGTTAATAAAATACAAAACATTGTATTTACATAAACTCTAGATAACAAATAAAGCATCAATGATCTTGTAAAAAAAATAGAATTAATAGAAAAGCATTGATTTGACTATTTTTAGTTCAAAATTTTAGGAGGTCGCAAACTTAATAATAATTATAATGATGTATGAAGAAGGAACTAATAGGATAATAAGCTTTAACATACAAGAAGAATAAACCTAACAAAGTATAGATGAATAATTAGGTGGATGTGGAACTGTTTTGGACCTTTCAAAAGGGTGCAAAACCAAATTCTCACACAATACATTGTAAAAAGAATTTGGCACCTAAAATATGCCTCTTACAAAACCTTGTATACATAACTTAAAGGGTGCAAGAATGACTTTCCACATAATCATTACTTAACTCACACTAAAGAAAACAAGTATGATCTGCGTGATGTTGATCCGACCAATAGAAAGCCATCATGCACAATCCAACGCGTATAAAAGAAATCATGCGGATTAACGCTTCAGACACACAGCGGAAAATACTTTTCGTCGACTATAGTACTTGTATTTATTAAGATTTTTTTGGTAAGATATTTATTTAACATATTATGCACAATTACTTTATGTTATTTTATCCGTTTAATATCGCATCATCACTTTACACACATTGAAGATAGTACTTTATGTTATTTTACTTGCTTAATGTCACATCATCTCTTTACACACATCAATTAATATTTAACACGTCCATTTCAAAAACTTGTCTCTCTTTATCGAAAGTAGTTTTGTAGGTAGTTGATGATGTAAACATCTTCGACTAAAGGTTGAAAAGTATAATCGGTGGGACCACTATGTTTTTGGTTCAAATGTTAGCTAAATTAAATTTAGAGAGAGATAGAGATTTTATCTCTTGGATGGAAAAAGAAAAGAACAAGTTTTCTTACTTTTATGTGACATGTTTTTGGAAAAGTGAGCATTAATGTCACGTCATCTCTTTACACGTCAATTAATAATTGTCACTTCTATTTCAAAAAATTGTCTCTCTTTGTCGAGATAATAAACAAAAAACCGCTTACACATGACATGACTCTCTTTTGTATTATTTTTATGACAATACCGACTTTAAATTGTGTTGTTTTCTTTCAACTATATGTGTGACGCGTTCTAGGGAAAAAAAAATTATACCCACCATATTGAAATTCGCTTAATCTCATTAGATCCGAATTTGTTATATCTCAAAGAATAAAATTGGTGATTTACGATAGTTGATTTTGAAAACAAATTTCCCATAAACA
>JAJJMB010003237.1:631394-680535 GCA_023531105.1 Papaver atlanticum | reverse complement strand
TTTATTTGAATTTATTATGTCTTAAGAGATAAACTTAGTGATTTACTATACTTGATTTCGAATAAAAAAATTCCATAAACAACTTGTGTTAAAACTTAGAGTCTGGTACTCTGGTTCATACATAGAAATTGGATATGTATTTGCTAAAGAGGTAAATTTGATGCGGGACCCGTAAGTTAGATTTTACAGTTAGTCTAGCCACACCGAAGTTTTCACTTCGATTTATCCCGAAAGGGAATCGAACGGATAATCCTTTGCGTTCTTAGCATCGAGATATGTGCGGGCAAAAATGGGACCCGCCGCTTGTGTCTGGGTATGGGATTTTCGGTGGAAGGATCGAAGTGAATTTAGACTTTCCATAGATTTTATAAATAAAAATAGGTTTTGTATGTACTTGATGATGTCAACATTTTTTATGAAAGGTGGAAAAGTATAATAGGTGGGACCACTATATTTTTGGTTCACGTGTTAGCTAAATTAAAGTTAGAGAGAGAGAGAGATTTTGTATCTTTGATTAAAAAAAAAAAGAACAAGTTTTATGACTTGTATATGGCATGTTTTGGGAAAGTGAGCCTTAATGTCACATCATATCTTTATACACATCAATTAGTACTTGGCACGTCTATTTCAATGTCTCTCTTTGTCGATACAATAAACAAGAAACCTCTTACACATGACTCTCTTTTGTATTATTTTTATGACAATTCCAAGTTTAAAGTGTGTCGAAAAAAGGTCTTCTTCACTTGTATGTGTGACGCGTTCTATGGCAGTTTCTTTTAAAATCTTGGCAATTGAAATTTGCTTGATCTCATAAGATGAGCTTAGATATTTAAAATAGACCATCCATAGACAAATTTACTCCACTTACAACATTTATTTGAATTTATTGTGTCTTAAGATATAAACTTAGTGATTTACTATACTTGATTTCGATTTTTTTTCCATAAATTGCTTGTGTTAAAACTTAGAGTATGGTACTCTGGTTCATATAGAGAAATTGGATATATCTTTGCTAGAGAGGTAAATTTGATGCGGGAGGTTTCTTATGTATTTGATGATGTCAACATTTTTTATTAATATGGTCATTTTTACTGTTTCCAATATATTTACTAAATTTGTTCTCGGTAAGGGTAGTCTGGTCATTTTCACAATCTCCATAATCCGTGATGTACTTATTTCCGGTAAGGATAATCAGGTCATTTTCATAATCTTCATAATGTTTGTGTCATTTATTCTTATAGGGGTAATCCGGTCATTTTCATAGTCTTCGGACACTTGTTCCCAAAAAGGGTAGTCCCGTCATTTTCACTGTCTCCAGAATACTTGTTGCACTTATTTTGGTAAGGGTAATCAGGTCATTTTCATAATCTCCTGAATTATAAAGCCTGATATTTTACATATCCAGTTCCTCATAAGAGAACCTGTGGTCTATCTCTAGTAAAATGGTAAGCTGAGTTCCATACTTGTCGGCTAAATCCATTGAGGATCCATAAATTCTGATATTTGATATCACCAGTTCATCTGAATGAGAACCTGAGTATCTCTAGTAATATAGTAAGCAGAGTTCCATACTGGTCGGCTAAATCCGCTCAGTAACCATAAAATCTGATCTTTGACATCTTTAGTTCATCTGAATGAGAACCCGAGGTCAACCCTAGTAATATGGTAAGCTGAGTTCCATACTGGTCGGCTTAATCATCTGAGGATCCATAAATTATTATATTTGACATCTCCAGTTCACCTGAATAAGAATCTTTGGTCTATCTCTAGTAAAATGGTAAGATGAGTTTCATACTGGTCGGCTAAGTCCATTGATGATCCATAAATTCTGATATTTTACATCTCCAATTCATCTGAATGAGAACCCGTGGTCTATCTCTAGTAAAATGGTAAGATGAGTTCCATTTGGTCTGCTAAATCCATTGGGGATCCATAAATTATGATATTCGAAATCTCTCGTTCATCCGAATGAGAACCCGAGGTCTATCTCTAGTAATATGGTAAGCTGAGTTCCATACTGGTCAGATAAATCCTTTGAGGATCCATATATTCTGATATTTGACATCTGTAGTTCATATGAATGAGAACCTGAGGTCTATCTCTAGTAATATGTTAAGCTGAGTTCCATACCGGTCGGTTAAATCTGCTCAAGAACCATAAAATGTGATATTTGAAATCTCAAGTTCATCCGAATGAGAACCTGAGGTCTATATCTAGTAATATGGTAAGCTGAGTTTCATATTGGTCAGCTAAGTCCACTGAGGATCCATAAATTTTGATATTTGACATCTCCGGTTCATCTGAATAAGAACCCGAGGTCTATCTCTAGTAATATAGTAAGCTGAGTTCCATACTGGTCAGCTAAATCCTTTGAGGATCCATAAATGATATTTGACATATCCAGTTCATATGAATGAGAACTTGAGGTATACCTCTAGTAATATGGTAAGCTGAGTTCCATACTGGTCGGCTAAATATGCTCGGGAACCATAAAATCCGATCTTTGACATCTCTAGTTCATCTGAATGAGAACCCGAGGTCTATCTCTAGTAATATGGTAAGTTGAGTTTCATTCTGGTAGGCTAAATCCATTGAGGATCCATATATTCTGATATTTGACATATTCAGTTCATTTGAATAAGAACCGGAGGCCTATCTCTAGTAATATGGCAAGCTGAGTTCTATACTGGTCGGCTAAATCCTTTGAGGATCTATAAATTCTGATATTTGACATATCCAGTTCATATGAATGAGAACCCGAGGTCTATCTCTAGTAATATGGTAATCTGAGTTCCATATTGGTCGGCTAAATCCGCCCAGGAACCATAAAATCTTATCTTTGACATCTCCGGTTCATCTGAATGAGAACCCGTTGTCTATCTCTAGTAATATGGTACGCTGAGTTCCATTATGGTCGGCTAAAATCCATCGAGGATCCATATATTATGATATTTGACATCTCCAGTTCATCTAAATGAGAATCCAAGTTCTATCTCTAGTAATATGGTAAGCTGAATTACGTACTGGCCGGCTAAATCCTTTGAGGATCCATAAATTATGATATTTGACATCTCCAGTTCATATGAATGAGAACCCGAGGCCTATCTCTAGCAATTTGGTAAGCTGAGTTTGTATACTGGATAGGTAAATCCACTGAGGAACCATAAAATCTGATATTTTACACGTAATCGAAGGTCAACTTCCGATTTCTCGAGATTAATTTCGTATTCTTCTAGTTCTTTTTTGTCATTCGGATGCATTCTAATTCATATATTTTATTTGGATTCGGTGTAGTATAGGCGTCAAAATAAATGTAAATTACTAGATTTTTCTTTCCAAAGTTATGGACCCTACGCTACGATGTCATATGGTTCGGTAAGTGATAAAATGCACCACCTAAATGGACGTCCAATGAATCTGTTTGTGACACGTGGTTAGAAGTTGACCATTAGATATTTGGAATCAATCAAATGGGTGTCGAAGAGAATAGTCGTCCAGCTCTACTGCACTGTAACTAGGGTGGTCTATATAAGGTTAGACGAGAGAGAAAATGGAAACTAATACCTAAAATGTCTCTCCTTCTCCGCCTCTCCCTCCCTTCTTCTCTGTTCGACTGAAAACCTAACACACCAGATCGAATTCGAGTGAAACCCTAACACAATCGAAGTAGAGTTATTGCTCTCGATCTAGTTTTCTTCGAATCTCTCTTCAATTTCATGAAATTATTGAAATTGATTGAAGATGAAGAAGAAAAGTTGAAACTTGATCACCAAATCTTGAGTTTTCAGAATCAACAACAAATCAACAAAACCCATCAAAACCTAGATTCCATCTCCTACATATTCAGATAAGTGAATCTAGTAACTTAGATTTATGTTGCAGTGCCTTTTTTAACACGATTACGAGTTGTTTTTTGAGATAATAATTTGCTTTTCTGTGTAATTTCGTCATGTCCTTTGAGAAGAATGGGAAGAGGAGAAACCCTAAATTCATCAGCAATAACAGATGAATTCTAGCTTCTAGTTTCAAACAAAAAATGGGTTAATCGTTTCACTTAGTGATGCTAATTCTTCAACTTGGTTTTCTTCTCTCGCTATCTCTTTGTACAACACCCTTATCTTTCCTCTCAAACCCTAGCCTTACACATCTGTTACTGCTTCGATTTTCTTTCGGGTTCTCACAGAGTAAAACCCTGATATCTGTAAATCCCTGGTTCTCAATAATCCTGGGGTTTATTACATGCGTTATTTTTGTGTTGTCTTGTTTATTTTTTTGGGATTTTTGTCTTATCAGTTGATCTGAAATCAGGAGGGTCTTTTGCTTTCTCGGTCTCTATTTGTATAGCACACCCCTTTGATCTTATTGCTCTTCAGACCCTTGATTACACAGCTCTTTCTACTGAGAAAAGCCCCTAATATATGTTAAGATTTGTAAATCCATGTCTTCACAATAATTCTGAGGTTTATTTGTGTTATTTTGTTTTCGATTTTTTGGTCTTGATAGTTTGTTATTTGTTTTGTGCTGAGTAGTGATCAGAAAGCGCTTGAAAAGTAAACTGCTGAACCTGCTCTGGAATCAAAATAGGTTTGGAAATTTTTGAGTTAGGTTGTTGTTGTGGTTAGTGTCTTCTTTAGTACTATGAATAAACTACTGTATGTCTAATTTCTGTTTGTGTGTTTTTATAGGGTTCTGATTATGATGAGAAGGAAGTGGTGGAGGGGAATGATGAAAAGAGTACGAAAAAATCAATGATGACTTTGATTCTAGTTGGTAGTAGTTGTGATGCTTTTGTTTGTGGTGGTAGCAGTGTATTGGATTGGTGGTACTGTTGGAGTTGTTGGATAACTGGTTGTGTCGTTGGTGTTGGCAGTGGTGTTGGCACTCTTGGACGTGGATGTTGGCTGCTGGTTGTGTGTTGGTGTTGTACTTGTGGTTTTGTTGGTGGTGATGTTGCAGTTGGCGGTTTCCTGTTGGTATTGGTGGTGGTGTTACGTGTTGGACTGGTGGAGCTATTGGAGTTGGTGGCTGTCTATTTGCGTTGCTGTGTTGTGTTGGTGGTAAGCTGATTATCTGTGTAAATTTACACCAGCACTAACACAGACAACGCCAACACCACACATTAAAAACTTCCCATGAAAGAATTTGGAGTTGTTTTTCTTTTTTGTTTCTGGTTGAGTCAGTTGAACACGAAGAAGAATGTGAACAGAAGCAAGTGAAGGTAGTTGCATCACTTTCTTCTGTACCTATGTATGTGTTGTATTCATTAATCTCATTATCTATATGAAACAAAAGATGTAACTTCTACTCAGTTGGATGAATTTTCAGTGTTTGTCTTAACTATTCATATTACTTACTCCAATGGCTTCTTATTGGTTGTAGCTGGGTATGCAAAGTCTAACCGCTCTGGTTGACATCTTCAAATGATTTAGTACGTGTAAGTAAGTGGTATTTATTTATTTTCGTAGTATCCCGTGACAAGAAATTTTAAGAATTTCCTTTCTTTAGCTTTGCTATTTATTCTTGCCAAGGGCCTTAAAAACCCATCTTGTTACCTGATTCATGAAGTATTGAAGTGTGCCTCTTAGCCATGTCTGGCTTTATATGCATTTTCATCCACCTTGAGACTAATCTAACTTAAGTACTGAGAACCTCATATACGGAGAGTACTTTATAACCATGTACAACAAATTAAGTTTGATTTCATTTACTCCTGATCTGGCATAATTATGTTGTCATTTTGCAGGGGATTTTGTTGTTTTTTAGATACTGAATCCAACTGCTCAAGGAGGATGTAAAGAGCATACTACTACGTACTAACAAAGGGTAAGCTTGAATCTGCGAATGCATGCATTCTTTTGCTTGTATCTGAGTTCTTAGTTGGAGCTTATTGAACAAGGAGTGTAGTAGTTTTAGGCTCTGAGCTTGGGTTGCATATGCTAGATGGAGTCCTGATAGTCGCCACGTTCTGACCACACCAGACTTCCAGACTTTCTAAGATTTTGTTCAGACTTTCTAAAATTTTGTTTGAATGATATTTGATTGTGCAGACAAGAGAGTAGGTTTCGGCTGTTACTTGTGATAGAAAACAATGCCTTCCAGCAATCTTTCAACTACTGTATCTGTAAAGCTTGGGATTCTGTGAGATGTTGTGGTATTGATGATTAAAGGTCTTGCTAATATCAGACAAGGAAGCATATTGTTAAGAGGTATTACTTTAGTACCTAAGGAAATCAAATCTTTATCGTAGTATACTTTCTGCTTAGATTTTTGATTTTAGGTGTCACGGATTTCTTATGTATTGTGTTCTTGTCTTTTTTTTGTGTGCAGAGAATGGGACCAACCTCCACTTGAGTTGAGACTTGCTGTATCTGTTCATGTCAAGGTAATAATTGCAGATTACTTGGTTATGTGTTTGTAGGAGGCTTAGTGTAAAGAGTGAAGCATTATTATGAGTCTGCAATTAGGATACCTGAAGTTGCACTGAAATTGTGTTCTTTGCCTGAGTTGAATAATGAAAAACTAGTTTAAATTGTAAACTGCAGTAGTTTAACCATTATTCTTGCATGATTGATAGTTTGGTTTTTGCTGTTTCAGATGGACGTACGAGATATCCCGAACACTGAAGCTGGAGTTGTTATTCCAAATGATTCATTTTTTTTTTTTACTTTTCTGTTTTCATTGTGTTTTCCTGCTTAGGCTTAGGCACATGAGTTAGGTTTTTCATTCCATCTAGTTTAGCTAGCAGTCATGAAGAAGTGAAACAACCATCATTCTTGGTTCTTATGTATTTCTCTGCTCATGACATTTTGAGTATTAATGAATGATTCTTTGTTTTTGAAAACGTATGAAATGCATGATGATGAATTAACATTTGGGTTCTTGAGTGTTTATCGAATGTAAGGCACATCTTTTTAATGTTTAATGGAGGGACCTATTTTGAGCTAAATGTACCATGTTCTTTGTTGAGTTGATTGAGGTCATTTCTCAAGAACAGATATGCAGTAGAGGAATTGAGACAATGATTTTTGCCTATAAATAGATTTTCGCCTATAAATTATCAGTAAACATCTATATATGATTTCTATTCCCGAATTGATACGACAAAACTGTATGCTATGTTCTTGACTATGCCATTGGTTTACCTGTAACAAGATTGCCGTAGGTTTTCTGCAAGTTCATAGCATCATGTTACTTTGCAAGTTCTATCATAATTTGGGATTCCAAAGTATAATATCAATCTTAATCTTGCTCTGATCAGATTAATTATATGTGGTAACTATCTGTTGAAAGAATAAACAAATAATGGTCACATATAAAGATTCGATAGCCATTTCTTAAAATATTTCAATTGTTTCAGCTTTTGAGTACCTCTCAGACTATGGTGCTGATCTCAACTTGTCAACAACTTGACTCCCTTGAGAGAATGGCACAATGTCACCTGTTTTCCTTAATGGTAATAAAATCGAATCAAGACTAAAAAGTAATAGTTGTTCTAGTGAAATTTTTATTTTTATACATGTTCCGAGACAATTTTGGGATTCATGTGATGTTGCGATGCTCATATACGTCGTGTAGTTCTAATAAACTCGAGCAATAAAACATTACAATACAACTTGGTTGGTTATACTTACAATACCCTTGTAAAGGGCAATTTGAGGAACTGTATATAGTTAGTCCCAAGCTTGGACTGTTCATCAGAAACATTATAACAAAACCATAATACACTTCTCCATCATAACGATTCATTTTAACTGTAGATTTGTATAAAGCAACAGGCTACCAACCTTAGGCAACAGTGTCATTGCGAGCTGAATTTTAAGCAGTATTGATTCCATGGGGATGTAACAGCTTGCATGTTTCGTATGAACTGAAAAAATACTGAAATTGCGCAAATGAGAGATATAACAAGGTAAAGAAAAAAGATTGCACTAGATCAGCTGAAAGAGAAAGCTAGGTGAGCAAGGAAAGATCCATTTCCTTCATAGTAAAGTTCAAGTTTCATCAAACCACCCAATCATTGTTTAAAAGTCTTCCAGAGAAGAGTATGTCTTCGTGCCTAGTCAATCCTAATCCTCAACTCCCCGCAGGATTAAAAGTTGCTTGAATTGGGAATGACGTTTTATGTATTTTATTGAAACAGTATAAACCTAAATGAAGTGGGTGGAGAAATTACAAATAAATTATTGATTCCTCCGAAAATGTCAAGCAAATTCTTACTCCAGTAGAAAGAATTCTAAGATTGTCGCCAAATTGTTTTTGATTTAACAAAGGAGAAAACACTTGATATTCATTGTCATACACACTAAATCCTAGAAAACCAAAAGTTGGTTCGCAAAACAGAACTTCGAAAGTAAGACCCTTCTGAGACCCATGTGCGACTGCGGTGAGACCCCATGTGAACCATGTGCTTTGAACTTTGCTGCTAATGGACGACCATATTTGACATTACCATCAAGAGTGACATTACCGTGGTACAAATAAAAACAGTTGCATGCACCATCAAGGGAGAACCAAATTCTAGTAAATACCAATTTTCTGTGGTTGCGCAATCAGATTGCGATCAAACTCAGTTTGGGCTTGTTAATATTTATGGTTTTGTACTTAAGAGAACTGATATTTGTTAATTTGTATGGTTTTGTACTTAAGAGAACTGATATTAGTGATAACAGTGGTAAAGTAAGGTTTCTGCACTGTGAAATTTTTTTCTGCAAAATTCATTTTTCACCTTATTTATGTGAAAGCTTATGTTTGCACCCTTTTAATTTATGAATATAAGGTTTCGAAACAGGCATGTTTTCAATGGAGAATCCTTTTTTCACCATGTCTATGTGACAAATTGTTTTTGCACCCTTCGTAAGGTTCTGAAACAGTTTTACTAATATTCTGTAAACTGTGAGCTGCTTATGTTGAACAATATGGTTTACTATTAGCATAAACGTCAGTTAATCAACAGGGACAAAAGGATACACTGACAAAGTAGAAGAAACTGTGAATTTCATTGAATAACATTCTTGTTCTACAAATGATAGTAGTCTGGAGTGAAGTTTGATAGAACATGCGCAACTGCAAAACTCTCCTAGTAGTTCACTAATATTGCCTGAAAGATATGACTGAAGCCAATACCATAAGAATAAGAAACTGAGCAAGACATCCAAATTGAGAATTCTGCAGCTGCATAAGCTCTAATTATGTGCTTCTAAGGAATATTTCCCAAGTCATATCATGTACCTAGTCCTGTGAAGCTCCTTCAGAAGTTCATAGTACCGAGCAGACCATGATGATCTCCATGAAGTATCTCAAATGCATGAATATGTCTACCAACAGAGAAATACAATCAATTAAATTTGGGAAAGGTAAAACTGTTTCGGCTGAAAACTGAATTGGAAGTAAAGAATCAAATGAGATAGGTTACCCCTCCTACAAAGTCAGCTAATAATCAAACCTGTTTGAAGCATACCCTACAAAACTCATATATATAGGTAACAGCACAGACACGACCATATAGCTCTACACAGTAAAAATTTTTTTTATACTAAAGAGAGAATTTATTGATAACTTATTCAACTGCAACGTTGTTATCTCTAGCAACGTTGGTAAAGAGAACGAAAACTGAATCAAAACTACAAGACTACGAAAACTGAATCAAAACTACAAGCCTAATGTGCTCAAAACCGTAAAGAAATCAGCAAGGCAGAAAATTGCTGAAATACTTTTATCTACAGCCAAAAGAATCCCATCAGATATGACAGATCGCCGAAACCCTTAAACCAAAACCTGCCACAAGATTATGAAATAAACAAGAGAATAGAAGAATCTAGACCACACATACCATTTCAAATTGAGTCGCACAGGGAAGTACTAAGAGTGCAAGTGTCTTGGATCACATTTCACCATATCTAAGTTGTGCGAGCAAAACCAATGAATCAGAGTTATCTAAATTTTAGCTGTACAAGTTATTAAGTTCTTTTTAGAGAGCAAACAGAGAGAATAAAGACTACCAAATGCATAATTGATGCGATATATTCATGGGTTAACTCAGTGTACACTCGAGGAAGGTGGGGGGAAAACAAAGCTGCAGTACGAGATACTACTGCTAGAAAAGTTTTAACTTTTGGTGGTTGTCTTCAGGACATGTTTGCTACCGATGGATCTCCACCTACAAACGATTACATTTTGTATCAACTTCCAATGAATATGAAGAAGGTAAAGCACTGTAATCAAAACCACAAGCCTACAAATGTGCTCAAAACCCTGGTTACCTGATCAAGGTAATGGAATCAACAAGGCATAAATCACTTTTGGTGTTGTCTTGGGGCCCTTCAGATAAAGGACCGCCGCATACAAAAGGCAAATCCTGGTCAAATCAGAATTCGCAAGGATCATCGAATCAAACCCGACACAACTGTAAGGAGGAAAAATAAGTAATCAGAATATTAGTTCAGAAATACCTTTGACTGGACCTCCTATATCTGCCATACCCTCGACCTCAATGCAACAACATTGTAAGCTGCAAGAGTAAGGTACATTAGGTGAACACAACAGACCTTTGTCTCCAGATCTTTAACAACTACCTCACATTCGTCTTCCTCCATACCATCCATCAATTCATCTCCAAATACAGGGGATCAAGCAGCTACAAAATGTCGTTGATACAGATTACACACCAAGTTGAATGGCTGTGTACATTAATTTCTGAAGAATTCCTTCAATGTAACTTCTTTCACTTACAGTTACTCAGTTCCTGAGTTCCCATATTTAATGTCGCCTGAGGGTTTTCAAGGTAGTTCTTGACAACAGCACTAGAGTAGTATGTCCATTTGTATTGCCCCCTCCTGCAGAAAAGTTGACCAAAACATCATTAGAGGAAGCAACATTTATACTAGTAGTAATTACATGTCAATGTTACAGATGATTCTGCAAGAAGAATTTGTGCACCTATCGAAATATCACAATTTACAAGGCCTAGTACACTGGCGCATAGTCATACTCGAAAAAAATGATAGGAATCTCAAATTCGATGATTAATACCTAAAATAAATGGTTGTACTATGTGGGTCTCGAAACATATGAAATATTATACATACGCAGCTAGAAAAATGACTAGATCTATACTAATTGAAACAAAACAAAGCCTCAATGTTTGAGCTAATTTATAAAAAATACAAAACCTAAACATTTGGGAGAATATAATCTTGAAGCAAGTTCTAGAAGTAGATCAATAAGAAAAGATTTAGGCTTCAGTGTGTGTAACATTCGGATCATTGATAAAGTCTCACTGAAATCCGCTAAGATAGACTAAAATTTATCATCATTAGCCCTTAAATCTGATTTTGCTAATACTCGTGCAGTTGATATGAAATCAAATCAAACCAGAACACATTATGTCAATAGAACCTTAACAATGAACTGGATAAACAAATGTTAACACTACTCTCTAAGACAAGACAATAATAAGGCTATAACCTATAAGACAGTAAGGAAATGTCCGTTACCACTCTTTCTCATAGGTACCAAGCTTGGTTTGGCTGACTAAGGCACAACACTCATTAGCTACCACATATATACCAAGTACAATCTCATGTCCAATGTGCATCATAATCTTATCATCTACCAAATTCAAACAAGGAAATACAGATGCCATCATAGCCAATAAAGAAGCCAATAAAGGAGTGTCTGTAGTATTATCCGGTGGTGGTGGAAACAACAACTGAACATCACTTAAGATTTCCAATGATATACAACAATTGAACATTGAGCACCTGAATATAGTAGTAATAAGTACCCCATGTATTTACACGATCCAAATACACTGAGTTTAGCGAGTTTCTTAAATACAGACCTGCATCACCAATAACAACAGAAGCTCATGCTCTATTTTCAGCAATGGCCATCTCTGCTCTTAACTTTTCTACCTCTCAAGCCACAGCAACCCTGTTAATAAAACAATTGACAATAGTTATCAACCAAATCATCAGAAATTAAACCACGAATTTATCCCATTTGTTATCAGAAAATCTGATGAAACAATTAAGAAATTCACCTGGTGACATGTCTTACGATTAAAACTCTTCAGGAAAAAGACCGCCGTTACTGTGTAGATCGAGAGATCCAGGAAGGAGAAGTTTTTGTCTGGTTTTCTCCATGGTGATGTTTTCTAGGGTTTTGATTTCGGGATTTCAATAATTTGAAATTCCAGCGGGATGAAATGAAAATTGAAAGAGATAGACCTAATTTTAAATCTCGATCTAACCAGCTAACGATTTATTATCTTTGACGATAGCACCAAACAAGACTATGATTTTTGTCCAAAAAAACCAGGGTTCATCTGGGACGAGAGATAGGAGAGAGGTTTTTTTCTTCTAGAATGACCTCTTTCCAAATTTATATGGCTATAGTGTAACGCGATTATGGTGCAACATAAATTTAGGATACGCCCGGTATTAATAAGAAAGATACTGCCCGGCTTGGGGATTATTCAAAGCTCGTGGTAGTTTATACAAACTCATCCCAAGCCGTGGTAGTGGGCAATAATATACCCCCAAATGTGTCTTCCAAACATAATTTAACCATCTACGAATCAATATCTGAAGAAATCATCACTAGAGATTCTACTAGACAAGTTAATCTTGTTAATGATGTAGAAACCGATGACAACTGGAAAATTTGTCTAGAAGAAAGGATGGATGAAATTTCTGATGATGACGACTCAGATTTTGAACGAGAAGTAGAAGATGATATCTCAGAATACTCTAGACTACTGAATCCTTTGAAAAATAAAAAACTGAGTTCTTCAGATTTTGTTGGTCTTATGACTCCTCTTTGTCGTGAGAACAAGAAATTGAAGAAGGTGTTTCAAGGATATTATATTGGTTACCAAATCAGTGATTCTCTTCTTAAAGATCGTACATACGAGCTAAATTCTAAGAAATTAGAATGTGAAAATCTTCGTAGAGATCTCTTTTTGTCAAAAAAGAAACTTGTTGAATCTGAAGCAAGGGTTAACTCTCAACAAGTAAGTTTTGAAGAGAAAGAATGTGTATATCTCTCTCGAGAAAAACACCTTGAGGCTGATCTAGCTGGTGCTCTTGATAAAATCAAGACGTTGGAGGAAGAAATTTTGGACCTTAAAAAGTTCAATGTTAGCTCAAACAATTTAACCTCAATGTTAGAAGCAAGTAGAAATCATCGTGATACACGAGGATTGGGCTATAAAGGAATAGATGCTTCAAATATTAACAAAGAGGTAAAATTTGTTAAAGCTACTAATTCTTCTCAACCAGAGGCTTCCACTGATGTCAAAAATGATACTGTTTCTTGTAAAGAAGTAAAACCAGTCAAGCCTAAAAATCATGTTCAACCATTCTCTTCAAGTACAACAATCAAAGAGAGCACTTCTGCTAATGTCAAGAAAGCAACAACGTTGAACAAGGATAAGAAGAAGAAGAAGAAGAAAAAGAAAAATCGTCGAGCTCCAATGCAAGAATATCCACAAAAAGGTAACATTAAAACTCATACTTCGTATATTTATACTAAGCATTGTTATTATTGTGGTAATAAAAGACACTTGCAATGGGGATGCAAAGTTCGTAAGATGCAAGATGCACTTTCTATTGTATCAAACGAATTGGCTAAGTTTTCTCCTCATAAGAACTCAGATCGGTATTGTCCTAAGTTTAGGCAAAAGAATTATTATAATGATAGTTCAAATTTTGCATATCACTCGACAAGGTCATTTCATAAAAGACCTAACTATAGAAAGAGAGATGACTTTATAAATGCAAAAACAAGATCTGATGTTCCAAATTGGAGAAAGGGTGTTTCGCAAAATATTTTAAAGGACAATGATCCTAATGGTATGAAGGAGAAAGCTGCTCCTGCGAAACCCAACTCTAAATAGGTCCCTAAGTCCTCCATAGCCAAGAAGGGACCAAAAGTTAGTCACAAGAATGACTCTCAGCTGTCAATTGTTGGTGACAATAATTAAAAGAGTCTTCTTGAAAGACTAAAGAAAGACATCATGTCTGAAATCTCTTGTACTAGTAAAGGTTGTGATAATGACACTCTTCATCACAAGTCGAAGAAGAAAAACAAGAGATGGAAAAAGAGAAAACAAACCAAGCAAGAGATCAAGAATGATGATTCTGTCTTAGTCACTCATGACGAACAAGACAAGGCTCAACTCAACACAACCTAGTTGTGTCAGAATGTGCATGCTCACCTTGGTGCTTAATCTTTTGAAAGGTGAGGAAGTACATGAAAATGAGCACGTGATCTCTCAATTATTATATAACTAATTAACATCTCTAGGGAGATTTCTTTTCTTCTATACTCATACTTTCTCTATCTATATTTGAGGTTTTGATAGAAACGGTAATTTTGAGTTTATGATGTTGTATCTACTGATCATATATGTGTAGATTTTGTTTTTACGGTTAAAATGAGCCAAAAATCACCGAATTCGGACATGGTATGCAAAAGTTATGTCAAAAACAGTTTAGTGTTGTGATCCGTCACAAGTAACTCTTGGGAACCGATCCTACTGATAGGTGCAATGTAGGGTACCGATCCTAGTGATAGGTGCATACGAAGGAGAGTAAAACTGTTTTTCCCATAACTTCTTCGTCCGAACTCGGAATAACCTCATTCTTTTTGCGTTGGTTTCACAATTCAATTCCCTACAAGATAGAGGTAATTGCAATACTTGATTCTTTGTTGAAAATTTATGGTGTATTGCATTTGTGTTTATGGGATGTTTGATTTCGGTTTTCATGACCTTAATATTCGATCTCATTTGATGTGTGAACCCTTATGGTTTGGGTGACTTTTTGGTTTAGCAGGATTAAGTTCTAGCCCATGTTGGTAGGCTTTATCAAAGGATCATGAGGAGTTATGATTGAAACAATATGTGAAAAAGTCACAATATGTTGAATCATTTGGTTTAGCATAAAAGCATATGTGTTTCGGGGTTTTCAACTTTTGCTTGCAATAGTTAAAAACCGGTTTTCAACCTTTCTCTGGTAAAGGTTGGTTGTTGTTATTCTTTTGTTTTGCATAAGGGTGACAACATAATGATATTTCGATATCAATTCTCCCTGGAAGAAGATGCAAACATATGGGAGAAGAGGATGCGAAATTTGAGGTAACAATCTTGTTAGTTAATTGTTTTCATGTTTAAGAAAAGCCTGATTTTATTGCATATTCTTATTGCTTTTGCTTAACAAAATTTCGGTACAATTGATGTTTTATTCCATTATTTGTGTATGGATGTGTGTGTGTGATTCAATTGGTTCCGGTTAAGAAAAACTATTGTTATCTTGCTTTATTGTTTGGTATCAATCAGGCTTACAAAATTTCGGTGCAATTGCGGTGCTTTAATGTCTATGTTGTTTCAATTGCTTCCGGTTGAGGTAAATAATTATGCAAGTTGATTTATTTGGTTTGTATGAATTGTTTATGGCTTAACGAAAGAAAAGGTTTTCGGGATGAATTGTTTATTTTTATATTTCCGTGTCTTTTACTTTTCTATTTCCGCAGTTATAATTGTTTTTATTATAATTAGAAGTAAAATACACAAACGTTAATTCCTATTTACTTGATAGTAATCCTATGGTGTTTGGTTAAGTCCGAACCATTTATCAAGTATACATACTTCGTTGTTGTATTATCTCGATCTTGTATCCATAGTCAATCACACAAGTTATCTTGTTGTCGTATTGTCTCGATATCGTATCCATAGACGATCACACGAAGTGTGAACCGATTTGTTGTATTGTCTCGACTCAGTCCACAGACAATCACTTTCGGAGAAAGGACTTATAGGTGGAAAAGTTTTAGATTGAGGTATATTTGGGTACCCTCGTCTTTTCATATTGTTTATCTTTATAATTGAAATATCACAGGTTGTACGTAAATCAATCAAAGTAGATACGTCCATCATAATTGTTGGATACGACTTGATTGATTTTGAATTTTAATCTTTTGAATCGTCCGAGTACTCTCACGGTATAATCAGGTTCATGAACTTGTCTCCGTTTACATATTGATTGTGAGAGAAAGAGATATAAACTCTTCATATAATTCCTGATTGAGATTCATTAAGTTGTAACTCTCGGAATTGTATTTGAGTTTAGTTCATACAGGTTTCCTAAGAAAAAATTGGTGGTGTATTTTGGTACCCCCGCATTTTCAATTGGTATCAGAGCAGGCAAACATGGAAAACCTAATAAGTTTGTGTTTGTTTGATCATGAAATTATATTCTTATGAGAAACTACTTTGGGAAGCTTTTTCTGTTTACCTGTAACGTACACCAGATTTCCTTAAAGATTCTTCAGAGTTTAATTTCCTCAAGACATTCTGTCTCACAGGATATTCTCGATTCATTCAAGATTCCCAATATCTCGGTTGATAGTAAAGAATCGATAGGAGAAAATAAAGAATCCTATGCAAAGGTTAAAAACAAGAAACGTCATGTTAAAATTAATAAGCTACGCTGACTTAAAAGATTGTTAAACAGTCTTTTTAAGGAATGCAACAAAAAGAGGGTCTATAGACGAAGATCTATTTAGCTTTTGAAAATACTTTTAAGTTCTAGGGACACCTTGCATTGATCTTGAGTTAGGATAAGTCCCCACAGTTTTCAGACACTAGTAAAACTTGTTTTCAGTGTGGAAAATTTGGACATGTCAAAAATCTTGCACTCTTTCTGCAATAATATTGACTACTCCTAATGGTTACGGAATACCATCTCTTGATCACCTTGAGGATGAAAAAAAAAGGGAAGACTGTCAAGCCAGGATGGTTTGTGAGCAATTTGCTTATCCAACCTCGTTAACAAGATCTTGGCATCACCCCATCATGTAATTAATCCTTTAGGTGGGGAAAGTAAGAGTAAAGTTTGTTTCTGTTTGTATTTTAAGTTCCATGATATATCCATCTAGTATCTGAGATCGTGATAGTTTAGTAATTGACCCTAGATAAAGGAAGGTTCTTAGAATCAGTCATGTTTAAAGTAAAACATCACATATTGTTGAGCCATCTCCAATTCATAGTGTTATGAGGACATAATTGATTACAGTACTTCCAATCCTGTGAATATCACTTTCACTTGTGCTCTGAATCTCATTGTTCACGATATTTGATTCATTGAGCTAAGAATAAGATTAATCATCTTATATTATATTGATATTATTGTCAATTATTGGGTATCATATGGAAATCATAATACAGTCGATTATGTACATCGAACAGAATATGTATAAAAGTTTTTTTTTTTTTTTTTTTTATCTTGTCCAATTCACGGGTTACCGCATCCGAACCGACTAAAGCCCAATAGGGTATTATAAAGAGTACGCGTACTCCCCTTTTTTTCCTTCTTCTTCCTTATCGTTCATGAACATGAATTGAATTTGTGCTTAGGGTTACCGAACCAGTGCGATGTCCTCTTGAATTGGAGGTTGTTTCTTCACAATTTTTATTTGTCTACTCTCTAATAGCAAGAAGTCTTATCAAGAAAGATTTTGATTAAGCGATTATCTACAAAGGAGCTCTCCAAGTAAGATCTATCCCCTCCTTCTACCTTGAATTTACTATATTTGGCAAGTATGAAAGGAACTAATGGTGATAATAGAAAACCTAAGAGAAATTCTAAGAATGTCTATGCACCCAATCTTAAAGATAAAGATGAAAGAATTGTCTTTGTAAATGAAGATTGTTATAAGACCTATGAGAAAATTTCCCTAGAGATATCATCCTAGAAAAGAAATTGGAAAAAGGGTACGTTCTTTGTGATGATTTATCTTGTTTTGAGAAGTACAATCTTGGTAACATCTTTAATGGTTTTGGTGAAGGATTTGACACACTTACAAGGGTATTTTATGCTAACATATATGATGTTGATCTTGAAAAGTTGTGCTTTAAGACCATGATTGGAAGAGACAAGATTGAAGTGGATTGAGAATTAATTTCAAGAATCACTAATCTTCATATGAGTGATTTTTGTTTTCCTAGACCAAAGGGAGAAAAGGCGTCTTGCGAAACCATTTCTTATAACCTTTGAAGAAAAAGTTGTGGTTGGAAAGATGAAAAGTTTTCTATCGAAGATCTCGATATGCCTTTTAAAGTATTTGGAAAGTTTGGTATTCCAAACATTTGTCCCTCCATGGTAGAAGATGCTCGTTGGAGTCGTGACTTTGCGGAGTTAGTCTATTTTCTTGAATTGGGTACACAAGGTCTTGATATATGTGGTTGGATTATCCAGCAAGAAATTGGGTTTTCCTTGTCTTACGAACGAATATGTCAAGAAACTTAGTTTGACTCACGGTCTTGGGACCCAAACACTAAATTGGACAAATTTGGGACCCAAACACTAAAACGTACCAAAACTTGGGACCCAAACGCAAAATAACTCCATTAGAAACGCCAAGTTGAGATAAAACTTTCAACAAAAAAGACCACTCAATCCTATCGAAATCCTTAGACATGTCAAGTTATACTACTATCCTTAGCTTACACTTTTCCATTAAATCAATTATTTCATGCGCAATCACAATATTTTTCGTAATTAATCTACCTGTTAAGAAAGTTATTTGTGAAGGAGAAATGATTATATCCAAAACAGTTTATAATCTACTTGCTGGCAATTCAAAAATTATTTTATAGACTTTACATTACAAAGACAGACTGGTCTAAAATCAATCGGTATTTTAGGATAATAAGCGCAGTAAAATTGTGATTTAATTTTTTAAGTAAATATTTTGAATGGAAAAAGGCATGAATCATACTAACAATATTAGGGCCAAAATTGACCCGATTTTCTTATAGAAACCTGATGGAAAATTGTCTTCTCCTGGAGTAATCCAGGGTTGCATGTCAAACACAGTCTTTCTAATCTCTTCAGAAGTTGGTATAACAGTCAGCATACAGTTATCCTCATGGGAAATAAAAGGTGAATGCAATTCAAATAGAAATCAGCTGAAGCAGGGTTTGAAGTTTTACTCATACTTGAAAAAAGATCAAGCAATTCCCTAGCTATATCTTGTCTATCACTAATCCAAATGCCTATACTACTCTGCAAGGAGTCAATTTGGGTTCTTTTTCTCACGTTTATCATTAGTTTTTTCGAATTATTTAATTATTTCCATCTTTGTAGGGAAATGAATAAAATTGCTTTCGATTATTATGGATTGAAATTATATTGATAATTATCAAATATTATGGATCATTTACCCTTATATTATAGAAACCATCGAATGGTTAGAAAGCTCAAACAACACAATATTTGTTGCAGGTGATCTGTTTCTTATGTATTTATTTATGAAGTGCATATCTCATTATTGATGGGAGGAAACATTAAGATTTATACTTTTTATTAGGTTGTTGGTATATCTCCTTCTTTAACAATAGGAAACTTTCATTAACAATGCTCATTAATAGAAGTCAAAGACTCAAGGGATCTAAGAAATCATTGGAAACTTTACTCCTATAAGTGATGCATCAAGTAGAGATGAAAATATAGTCAATATTATATAATTCAAATTTTGGCGCAAAACATTCATTATTTAGAATTTAAATTAAAAAAAAAAACTCAAAATTTCAAATATCACTATTTACCAGTAAGATCTTCCAACTTGATATTTGAATTTTTTTAGTCTGGATTTTTTCTTCAAAGTTTCTGACAGATTTTTTTTTTTGAATCTCAACTTAACTTCAAATCACAAAGAATAATCTTCATACTTGATCACGTGTTCCAACTTGATATTTGAATTTTTGAATTTGGATTTTTTTCTTCCAAGTTTTTGACATAATGTTTTTTTAATCTCAGCTTAACTTCAAAACAAAAGAAATACCTACATACTTGATTACGAGTTGCAACTTCATATCCACATCTGGATCTTTTCTTTCAAGTTTCTAATAGATTTTTTTTTATTGAATCTCATCTTAACTTCAGAACACACAGAACACCTCTGTCTCCATCAAATCAAATCATATGAAAGAGAAATTAAGTATAACATAATCATATTATACTGTCTGATTCCACTGAAAGTTTGAACCATTGTAAATCGAACCAAGTGATATTTCCTCAAAAAATTGGTGGGAAACTTTGAAGATGAACAACAAACTTTAAACATAATCTCCTCCGACTCACTTAATTCTTCACAATCGTTCAATGAAGACGAGATACTAATTTTGGCTACTTATAAACCTCAATGGAGAAAACTCTCAAACTAACTAAGGAGGAGATAAGCAACCAAATAAAAAGTCTAAATCTTAATGTCAGCAACCCAATACGAGTCTTACCTTCATATAATATCGGATTTTATGAATCTAACCATAGATAACGAATGGTTACTTTCAAAACCTAAAATTTTGCAATCTTCTGGCAATTCAAGAAAAAAAAAGGTTGTTTATTGAGAGTTGAGTTAAGAGAGGGATAAGAAATCTGTTTTAGAAAAAAAATGATTTATTTAACAAGAAAAGCGATGTTTAGAAAATTATTTCAGAGAGTTGGAAAAAAAAACACGTTGGGTTTATTTGGTGAAGAAGATAGATATATTTTCGTGTAGTTGTAAAACAGTGGTTTCCAAGTGAAAACAATATATATTTTTGTGTATTTGGAAAACAAGGGTTTCTAGTGGGTGAAAAAAATGTGATGAAGAGAAAAATCCTACTAATTAGGTCTTAGGAAAACAAAGGTTTCGGTGACAACAAAAGTTTTGATAAAGAAATATTTTTTGATAAAAACATATTTGATCATATTTTTTGTTCAGAAGGGAAAATTATTATGAAGATTTTTTGTTCAAAATATGTATACAGATTCTAAAATTTTGTTCAAAAAAAATATGAGGTTAGTCGAAATTGTGCGGGATGTTGATTGGATAACAATGATGATGATGATCGTGATGAAGATTGGTGATCGTTATAATGATAATGATTGATGGTGACAAAAAATTGTTGCTGAAATTTATGATGATGATGGATGATGCAATGATGATGATTACGACAACGGTGAATTAATCGTGTTTGAATTAAGGGAATGTTTTTGAATATAATTCAAACATGTTATAAGGTATAATTTGTAGTATGATTTGGTAATTATAAACACGTGGTCAGATTCTAAAGTGCAGGAAGTATTGACATGATTTTAGGAGTGAGAGTTAATTCCTACTAACTTGGTGACTGGAGTAACTATTGGCTAAAATTTAGGAATGTGTTAGTGTTTCATGTAAAACCTATTTAAAGCTAACTTTTATCGATGAAAATATATAGATAATGTTTTTAACAATATAGATTTTCTCAGAGTTTTGGTATATCTCTCTTACTCCATATATCTTGTTATTGAAAACTAACATTTCGGAAACTCTTGTTTTCCTAAGACCTTAGTAGGATTTTTTTTCCCTTTGGCGAGAAAAAGAATTTCAAAATCAGATGCTGACTTGCCTTTTTTAACAATTCGGTAATTCTTATTCACATGAGTCATTTCTACAATATTAGAATAAGAAATCGATCCACTAACTCCATTATCCTTCTTGTTGTGCTCATATTGGACATAAAATTGAGCTACCTCTTAGAAAATTTGTGATTCCTTAGCATCAGTAGTCTTCTTATCATGTTCTGTACTCATCTTTACTAGTTCTTTCGCTACTACTCCCTCTCTCTATTCCAATTCCTCCCTCTGTCGATTTTTCTCTCTTTATCTCTCTGTTTACTAATTTGCCAAGATGATCTGATGAAAATGAAAACGAGCTAAAGATGAAAGTAGAGCTTCAACTTTATAGTGAAATTTCAAATTTATTTATGACTATGTCCTTCCATGTCAAGACAGTGATAATTTCCTTGTTTACCATCGTTCGCGTAACATTATACATAATCGCCATAAACTCATCATTTCTTAAACATTCTCATACCCAGAAAACATCCTAGCACTGCAAGTCTCCAGAGCCCATTAGTCACAACCTTATGACTTCTAGTAAATACAATTCGAGTTTACCTTTCATTTCTCTTTCTGGATAGGCAAAATGTAAACTATTTCTCGATATTCTAAACTAGTATTTCTGCTTTTAACTTCTATCTGTGCCCTTGGGTATACTACTTCGGTCTCATCCAGCTACAAAACAATTCAAAAGACACATCACTTGGGCAACACATTTTCTTTGATTTGCAATCAACCTGTTGCCGAAGTATATAGGAACTGCTAGTTGCCTTTGACTAGTTCCGAAAGCATTTGGAAACTAATTTCTTGGAGCAGTTGCGCGATTTTAGTTTCCTTTGCTAGGATTTTTTGTACTCATATGAGTATTTTGGCATGGAACTGCCAAGGAATCAATCAAACATCAACATTACAATACCTTAAAATTTTAGTAGCATTATATAAACTGATCGTAATTTTTCTTGCCGAAAACTTAGCCAATGATAATCATATAAGATCATTTATCATCCCCAAAATTTGTAGCTGAGTGGGACTTTGTTTAATATGGAAAATTATCTCCAATTTACAAAATCATCTTGCAATCCTAAAGTTATATACATTGATCAAGAAATTGACAAGATAAATAAAAATAGCACAACACTAATGTGTTACACGAATCAGTACCTACGTGGTGTACTGGCTACTCAAAAAAACAACCCCCCCCCCAGGAATCATCACATGACCTTGCTAGAATGTCATGCAATAATATTGAATCCAATGGATATAATTTGGTGATCTTTGTTAGAGCATAGCTCGGTTGAACCCACCAAGCGTTGGTATGTCAAGTTTGGTTGTCATATTTTAGTGAGCCAAAACTCATTTAAAGAGTCGCTTGATTATGTACTAGAGTAAACTTCGTATAGGTTAGCTTGAAAGTATTAGGATATGAGACATTACAAGTATTGCGAAGACTATAAGAAGTGAAGAAGTAAGGAGCTACAACGACAACATCATCCTTCCACTTGAGGTTAGTGATACTTGACTTGAACTGTTTCATTCCCTAACGTATCTTTCAAGTCGTGCATATTGAAAACATAACTGCGAAGCATGAATGATTACACTCTAGTTAGACGTAGTATTAAGGAATACAATACGAGGTTTATTGCTTAACCATTAAACTTTGTATATAAGACATCGACATAATTGTTTGAATGCTATTGTGATTATGTATGGGTATAAGGTGAAGATTTCATCCTAGGAAACAATGTTTTACATTTGTTTAAAGGAAGTAAATTCATGAACTTGATTTGTGAATCGAAAGGGAAATTGCTAGGCTTTATTGGTATTGTTATTCATTGCATATCTTTTGAACTACCAATATGTGTGATTAGTAAAACCGCTCATGACTTGTTTATGTTCTTGGTAAAACTATTCACAAAGGCCTGACTTTTGTATTGGTATGACTTTTATTAGTGAAACCGATCTTAAGTAATCACCTGAGATGGTATGATCGATTTAGTGTTATTGGTATGACCGACTCTAGGTAAAGAGGAACCGATCCTAGTAAGAGGTGCAACCTATCACAAAGGGGAATCGATCCTTGTATGGGGTGCAACAAGTTTTTAGTAGAAAGAGGAACAGATCCTATGGACATGTGCAACAAGTACAAGTTCGATACCATATATATGTGGGAACCGATCCTAGTACCTAGTCAACCGAATTTTCGGAAAGCTAGTGTGACTAAATCCAGTACCCACATGGAGGTAGAACCGAAACTTGTTTTGGTAGAACCGTGAAACCCATGTTTGGTGATTGAGTGTTCTTGATCAATCACGTAGTTCTTGAAAGTCGGATGAACCAATTATAAACTTGTTTGGAAGTGTGGTAAATCGGTTTCAAGATTGTAAGTATGAAAGAGGACTTACAAAGTAAAGATGTCGACATACTTTGAACATGTGCAATAGCGCTTATCTTTTATTGTTCAAAGATATTCCTTAATAGCTAAAGGAAAAAATCCCAGATCGAAATTAAATTTAGAATCTTTTATTTAAGGTTGTTTATTTTATTTTTGGAAAAATGAAAATTAGTAATGTGCATTTACTAGTTGGAAATTTTCTAAGAGATTTTCGGTCAATATTTGGACAAAGCATTTCCAGGATTTATGGAAACCGAATTTGGAATATATTGCATATCTTGAGAATATTTTCGGTTTTGGAAATTCCTTGGTGTCCAAACTTCCTTGTCTATAAATATCAAAGTTTGCATTTCGAGCAAACTAATCCTCAGAGCCAGCAAAACTACCAAAGTTGTGTTGTTACTGGTGGAGCCGCCTATTCGGAGAGGAAAGTAACCTAATTAGGCGAAATCTCTTACGACCACTCAGTTTAGAGACTTCTTTGGGATTGAGAAGATCTATTAGTACCGTTGGTGGGAAACTAGATAATTGCGGTTTATCTTTTGTTTTCGATTGATTTGATTGACTAACGGTTGTTGAACTTTGATTGCACCTAGTTTGTTTATGCTTGAGAATCTTCTCTTCTGATATAAGATTCACTCAAACTAGATCGAAGTTTCGACGGGGATCTTTAGACTGTTTGTAGATCTAAAGACGTCTTGTGATAATCCACTGTTAACAGACTCTGTTCTATGTGTGATTGATCACAAGAGATTCAAGTTGATTGTGTGCAGGTGCTGATTTAAGATTAAAGAAGATTTGAAGACAAAGAAGACTTTGAAGATTTTTGATTTGGGTTCATAATCTTTGGTGTGCACAATACTTGTTTCGGTTAAAGATGATCCAACTATAATTGGTTTACCCTTGTGGTAGATTGGATTGATTAGTTGTATAGATCGGCATCAATACAATTCTTTGTGATTAAAAGTATTGATTGCAAAATCTTAACAATTACTTTGGTAGTTGATGATAAGATAGATCTAAGAACCTGACAAAGGAGTTTATTGAGATAAACAGAAGAGCCTTTTTTCAAACTCATATCACTTGGTTGAAAAGAGTTGATACCAAACAGATTTGTTGTTCCTTCACTGTTTGGAATACGAATCAAAGGAATTGTTCCAAGTATGTGACTTATTACAGGTCGGAGGCGTGGGAATACAAACGGAACTAGGTGAACTATAGGTTTAGTTGCTTGGTCTCAACTATACGAAGTTGGTTTGATTTTGTATAGCGGCTTAATCCTGAGAGTATTCAATTATGGACAAGGTCCCGGGGTTTTTCTGCATTTGCGGTTTCCTCGTTAACAAAATCTTGTTGTGTCATTTACTTTTATTTTCCGCAATTATAATTGTTGTTATTATAATTTAAAGTAAATCACGCAAACGTTAATTCCTATTTACTTGATAGTAATCCTATTGTGTTTGGTTAAGTCCGAACCTTTTATCAAGTAAACATACTTCGTTTTTGCATTGTCTCGATCTCGTATACATAGACGATCACACGAAGTGTGAACCGATTTGTTGTATTGTATCGACTCAGTCCATAGACAATCACTTTCGGAGAAAGGACTTATAGGTGGAAAAGTTTTAGATTGAGGTATATTTGGGTACCCTCGTCTTTTCAATTGGTATCAGAGCAAGCAAACACGAAAAGATCTAACAATCTGTGTTTGGTGCGATCCAACCTATAAGAATTGAATCCCATGAGCGATTCGGTTAACGTTCTAAAGATTTTAAGTTATCTTCAAAAAGACACTGAAGAGTATTACTCTGCTCTCGTCAGGATGTTAGATAAACAAGTTGAACAGAACCAGTCATTTACTAACGAAATTAGTAGTGTCATGATTGATAGAGGACTGGTCAAAAACGTAGATAACCCTTTTAGTGAGAATCTCAAAAATGTTCAAAATCAACATCCAGACATCTAGAACTGTCCAGAATTTTTTTCAAAAAGGGATGGAAATGTGTAACTCAAAAAATTTGTCTTGCAAAACATCTGATTAAACGTGTTACGGGATTATACAAAGACCTAACAAGATATCCTAAATCTGGTGAACAATGTCTAGGAGCATTCCCACTCAAAAAAACTTCACCTTTCCAATGGTTTCTAGATAGTGGATGTAGCAGACACATAACTGGTGATCTTTTGTGGTTCACAAAGACTGAAGACTACAAGGGAGGATCAGTAATATTTGGAGATGGGAGCAGCTGTCTAATAAGCAAGAAAGGTACTATTAAGCTTCCAGGTATTCCCGAAATTCATGATGTTGTTTATGTTAAAGGAATGAAATCAAATCTTCTTTCAGTAAGTCAAATTTGTGATAAAGGTCATAAAGTCATCTTCAATTTGAAAGGTTGTGATATTGAAGACAAGTCCGGAAAAATTATTTTTCGAGGACGAAGAAGTATGAACAACTGTTATCTACTTGATATACAGTCAAATTTATACTGTAACCTGACTAAGGTTGATTTAACCCATTTATGGCATGAACGGTTTCGTCATGTTAACTACCGAATGCTTGGTAAGCTCATTAATTGTGAACTTGTCAGAGGTGTTCCAAAGATAAATACTAAAGTAGAAGGTGTATATGGTGCTTGTCAAAAAGGTAAGCAAGGAAAAATTCCCCACAAACTTTCTCGAGATATAGCCACTCGTGCTCCTCTCGATCTAATTCATATGGATCTGTTTGGTCCAATTCAATAAGTTACTGATGGAGGAAAGAAATATGCTTTAGTAATGGTAGATGACTACACACGCTTCACGTGGGTTCCTTATTGAAACACAAGAATGATACTCTTGAGGAGTTCAAAATCATTGTGAATAGAATTCAAAATGAGCAAGGTCGCAAACTTAAAAGAATAAGAAGCGATCGTGGTATAGAATTCAAAGATGCAAAAGTATATGAATATTGCAATGAACTTGGAATCAGTCATCAATTCTCTGCCCCTATTACACCTCAAGCAAATGGTGTAGCTGAGAGAAAAAATAGAAATCTTCAAGAAATGGCAAGAGTAATGCTTCACAATAAAAACCTACCATTAACCTTCTGGGGGGAAGCTGTATTTATAGCATGTTATCTTATAAATAGGGTCTATTTAAGATCTAAAACTCTTAATACTCCTTATGAGTTATGGTATGGAAGAAAACCCAACCTAAGTTATTTAAGGGTTTTCGGAAGAAAATGCTATATTCTCAAAGACAGAGAACATAGAGGAAAGTTTGATTCCAAAAGTGATGAAGGAATCTTCCTAGGCTATGCTTCTGATAGCCGTGCTTTCCGGGTATATAACCTGAGGACTAAAGTCATGATGGAATCAATTAACGTGGTTATTGATGACATTAGCGATTTCAGTCAAGACAATCACATTTCAGAACTACCTCCCTCTAAAACTGTTATCAAAGAAAAACAGACTGAAAAAGAACCTTCAATTGTTCCTCTAGTTAGTGACACTGATGATAAAGATGACAATGAAAGTATTGTTGAACAACCCAATGATACCGAAAATATTGTCCAAAAACCTTCTAAGTGGGTACATCAAAGACATTCGTCTGAAGATATCATTGGAGATGCCAATGCTAGAGTTATGACTCGAAGAGAACTTCAAAATGTCTGTCACTACACATGCTTTCTATCTTCAATAGAACCGAAAAATATTGAAGAAGCTCTCAGTGAACCTTCCTGGGTAAACTCAATGCATGAAGAACTTAATCAATTTAAAAGACAAGAAGTATAGGAGCTTGTGCCTAAGCCAACAGGAGTAAACATTGTCGGAACAAAGTGGATCTACAAGAACAAGTCAGACGAATTCGGAACAATTATCAGAAACAAAGCCAAACTCGTTGCTCAAGGATATTCTCAAATTGAAGGTATTGACTTTGATGAAACCTTTGCTCCCGTTACTCGTTTAGAATCTATTAGATTACTACTTGCTTATGCTTGCCATCTTAAGATTAAACTCTATCAAATGGATATTAAATCTGTATTTTTTAATGGAGATCTAAAAGAAGAGGTTTTTTTTGCTCAACCAAGAGGGTTTGAAGATCCATTATTTCCTGATCATGTCTTTAAGCTCAAAAAGGCCTTGTATGGTCTAAAACAAGCTCCAAGAGCCTGGTATGATAAACTAACATCCTTCTTACTTCAAAAAGGATTCTCTAGAGGAGGTGCTGATAATACACTTTTCACCAAGTGGAATTGAAAAAATGTTCTTGTAGCTCAGATATATGTAGATGACATCATCTACGGATCCACCTCAAAATCTCTAACAAATGAATTTCTGAATCTTATGAGTGGAGAATTCGAAATGAGTAATGTTGGAGAATTATCATATTTTCTTGGTTTGCAAATACAACAATAAAAAGACAATATTCTTCTCTCTTAAGAAAAATATGCAAGGAATTTGGTTGAAAAATTCGAATTAAAAAGTGCAACTCCTATGGCGACACCAATGCCAACTACCAGAAAACTCCAATCAAATCCAGGAGAAAAATCAGTAGATCAAAAATTATACAGATTTATGATAGGAAGATTGCTTTACTTTACTGCAACAAGACCAAACATTGCCTTTAGTATAGGATGTTGTGCAAGATTTCAAGCAGATCCCAGAGAATCACATCTAAAAGCTGTAAAACGAATCATACGATACGTTAATGGCACCCTGGATTATGGCTTATCATATTCCATGGATACAAACAACAATCTCGTTGCCTACTTAGATGCTGATTGGGAAGGATGTATAGAAGACCGAAAAAGCACCTCTGGCGGATGCTTCTATGTTGGGCAAAATCTTGTAGCCTGACACAACAAGAAACAAAATTCACAGTCCTTGTCGACATGTGAAGAAGAATATATTGCTGCTGGTACATGCTGTACTCAACTTTTATGGATGAAACAAATGCTCATTGACTATGGAATAAATATTTCAACTATGAGCATCCTGTGTGATAACTCAAGTGCTATCTGCTTGACTGAAAATCCAGTTGAACATTCTCGTCCTAAACATATAGATATTAGATATCACTTTATTAGAGAATTATATGAGAATGGAGTTATCAAGTTAGAATATGTGCCATCTGAGCGTCAGCTTGCTGATATTCTCACTAAACCCATAGATAGGGTAACTTTCGAAAATCTAAGGAAGCCTATTGGCATTGTCAAGGTACATTAGTACCTTGTGTTTCGAGGTTTCAATTTTTGCATCGCAATAGTTAAAACCGTTTTTCAACCTTTCTCTGGTAAAGGTTGCTCTTTGTTGTTGTTCTTTTGTTTTGGCGGGAGGATGACAACTTCAATGGGGGAGAGTTCTAAGTGAACTTGCGCTTAATGACATATCTTAAGGGGAGAAGAGGATGCGAAATTTGAGGTATCAATCTTGTTAATTAATTGTTTTTCTGTTTAAGAAAAGCCTGATTTTATTGCATATTTTTATTGCTTTTGCTTAAAAAAAATTCGGTATAATTGATGTTTTATTCCATTATTTGTGTATGGATGTGTGTGTGATTCAATTGGTTCCGGTTAAGAAAAACTATTGTTAATCTTGCTTTATTGTTTGATATCAATCGTTTAGGCTTACAAAATTTCGGTGCAATTGCGGTGCTTTAATGTCTATGTTGTTTCAATTGCTTCTAGTTGAGGTAAATAATTATGCAAGTTGATTTATTTGGTTTGTATGAATTGTTTATGGCTTAACGAAAGAAAAGGTTTTCGGGATGAATTGTTTAGTCCAATTCGATTCCGGATAAGAGAAACTAAGTTAATTCTGATCTTAGTTAGACTTATCAAAGTGGAGGTTTCGGTTATTCAAGGCTAATTAAATGCCTTAACAAGAAATGCTAGTTAACTAACCTAGTACTTGTCTTGTTTAAAAGTTAAAGGTCTAAGTTATATGGATAATTAGAACCTGATGAGAAAAATAGAGTTATCTTTATTTTGGTCTTATCGAACAAGCGATTGTATTTGTACAATCTGTTTAGCAAAGGAACTAAGGTGCTTAGTCGATTTATGGTTTGCTAAACTATTAGGCAAAATTTCTTTGGGCAATTGTTTCCTTGGTAACATATCAAAACAAAATTACTTTGTAGTTTCGGTTTTGATATTGGTTATCAAAAATGGTATGTGGAACCCTCGTGCTTAACTCTATAGGTTGCAAGTCTATTGAGATTTGTAAGATCCTTTCGGTTTGTCCTTTATTTTCTCATTTCTTTGTCATTTTGTGACAAAAAGGGGGAGAAATATATGGAGTAAACAAGTGATACTGGTATTGATTTATATTGATTGGTATCACTAAGGGAAAGGGTATTTGTGCTTAAACGTTTATCTAACGAAAGAGTAAAAGCATAGACTAAGGGGGAGTAGCATATCATATGATGATTGTAGTTATATGGACTACAAGGGAATAACAAAGAGGTGCGGATTGATAAAATCTACCTATCTTACCTTTAGGGGGAGTATTAGCTTTGTTATTATAATGTCAACAACGACATTTATGGATTGAATGTATACAGGTTATTGTGCTGTTGAATTCGGGAATCAAGTGTATGTGTAATGAATTCTTGTAATTTGTTTATCCATATGATGTAAGAGTTTTGTCACTAAAATTGACAAAGGGGGAGATTGTTAGAGCATAGCTCGGTTGAACCCACCAAGCGGTTGTATGTCAAGTTTGGTTGTCATATTTTAGTGAGCCAAAACTCATTTAAAGAGTCGCTTGATTATGTACTAGAGTCAACTTCATATAGGTTAGCTTGAAAGTATTAGGATATGAGACATTACAAGTATTGCGAAGACTTGAAGAAGTGAAGAAGTAAGGAGCTACAACGACAACATCATCCTTCCACTTGAGGTTAGTGATACTTGACTTGAACTGTTTCATTCCTTAACGTATCTTTCAAGTCGTGCATACTGAAAACATAACTGCGAAGCATGAATGATTACACTCTAGTTAGACGTAGTATTAAGGAATACAATACGAGGTTTATTGCTTAACCACTAAACTTTGTATATAAGACATCGACATAATCGTTTTAATGCTATTGTGATTATGTATGGGTATAAGGTGAAGATTTCATCCTAGGAAACAATGTTTTACATTTGTTTAAAGGAAGTAAATTCATGAACTTTTTTTGTGAATCGAAAGGGAAATCGCTAGGCTTTATTGGTATTGTTATTCATTGCATATCTTTTGAACTACCAATATGTGTGATTAGTGAAATCGCTCATGACTTGTTTATGTTCTTGGTAAAACTATTCACAAAGGCCTGACTTTTGTATTAGTATGACTTATATTAGTGAAACCGATCTTAAGTAATCACCTGAGATGGTATAATCGATTTAGTGTTATTGGTATGACCGACTCTGGGTAAAGGGGAACCGATCCTAGTAAGAGGTGCAACCTATCACAAAGGGGAATCGATCCTTGTATGAGGTGCAGCAAGTTTTTAGTAGAAAGGGGAACCGATCCTATGGAAATGTGCAACAAGTACAAGTTAGATACCATATATATGTGGGAACCGATCCTAGTACCTAGTCAACCGAATTTTTGGAAAGCTAGTGTGACTAAATCCAGTACCCACATGGAGGTAGAACCGAAACTTGTTTTGGTAGAACCGTGAAACCCATGTTTGGTGATTGAGTGTTCTTTATCAATCACGTAGTTCTTGAAAGTCGGATGAACCAATTCTAAACTTGTTTGGAAGTGTGGAAAATCGGTTTCAAGATTGTAAGTATGAAAGAGGACTTACAAAGTAAAGATGTCGACATACTTTGAACATGTGCAGTAACGCTTATCTTTTATTGTTCAAAGATATTCCTTAATAGCTAAAGGAAAAAATCCCAGATCGAAATTAAATTTAGAATCTTTTATTTAAGGTTGTTTATTTTATTTTTGGAAAAATGAAAATTAGTAATGTGCATTTACTAGTTGGAAATTTTCTAAGAGATTTTCGGTCAATATTTGGACAAAGCATTTCCAGGATTTATGGAAACCGAATTTGGAATATATTGCATATCTTGAGAATATTTTTGGTTTTGGAAATTCCTTGGTGTCCAAACTTCCTTGTCTATAAATATCAAAGTTTGCATTTTGAGCAAACTAATCCTCAGAGCAAGAAAAACTACCTCAGTTGTGTTGTTACTGGTGGAGCCGCCTATTCGGAGAGGAAAGTAACCTAATTAGGCGAAATCTCTTACGACCGCTTAGTTTAAAGACTTCTTTGGGATTGAGAAGCTCTATTAGTACCGTTGGTGGGAAACTAGATAATTGCGGTTTATATTTTGTTTTCGATTGATTTGATTGACTAACGGTTGTTGAACTTTGATTGCACCTAGTTTGTTTATGCTTGAGAATCTTCTCTTCTGATATAAGATTCACTCAAACTAGATCAAAGTTTCAAGGGGGATCTTTAGACTGTTTGTAGATCTAAATACGTCTTGTGATAATCCATTGTTAACAGACTCCGTTCTCGTGATTGATCACAAGAGATTCAAGTTGATTGTGTGCAGGTGCTGATTGAAGATTAAAGAAGATTTGAAGACAAAGAAGACTTTGAAGATTTCTGATTTGGGTTCATAATCTTTGGTGTGCACAATACTTGTTTCGGTTAAAGAGGATCCAACTATAATCGGTTTATCCTTGTGGTAGATTGGATTGATTAGTTGTATAGATCGGCATCAATACAATTCTTTGTGATTAAAAGTATTGATTGCAAAATCTTAACAATTACTTTGGTAGTTGATGATAAGATAGATCTAAGAACCTGACAAAGGAGTTTATTGAGATAAACAGAAGAGCCTTTTGTCAAACTTATATCACTTGGTTGTAAAGAGTTGATACCAAACAGATTTGTTGTTCCTTTACTGTTTGGAATACGAACCAAAGGAATTGTTCCAAGTACGTGACTTATTACAGGTCGGAGGCGTGGGAATACAGACGGAACTAGGTGAACTATAGGTTTAGTTGTTTGGTCTCAACTATACGAAGTTGGTTTGATTTTGTATAGCGGCTTAATCCTGAGAGTATTCAATTATGGACAAGGTCCCGGGGTTTTTCTGCATTTGCGGTTTCCTCGTTAACAAAATCTTGTTGTGTCATTTACTTTTATTTTCCGCAATTATAATTGTTGTTATTATAATTTAAAGTAAATCACACAAACGTTAATTCCTATTTACTTGATAGTAATCCTATTGTGTTTGGTTAAGTCCGAACCTTTTATCAAGTAAACATACTTCGTTGTTGTATTGTCTCGATCTCGTATCCATAGACGATCACACGAAGTGTGAACCGATTTGTTGTATTGTATCGACTCAGTCCATAGACAATCACTTTTGGAGAAAGGACTTATAGGTGGAAAAGTTTTAGATTGAGGTATATTTGGGTACCCTCATCTTTTCAATCGTAACACCGGCTTCTTGTACATAAAAACAAAAACACATCGAAGATGAAACAATATACAACACCTCCAAAACTCATAAAAAATTGGATGCTAATAGATGCCATTGTCCTCATGATGGATCACTTCATCGAACAATATACAATACCAAATACGGTAATAGACACATAATTATTTGCCACGATACCTTCAGGTTTAACTTCTTGTCAATGAAGTATACTCACAAAAGAAGTAATTTTCACGAAAACTCAAGCAGACCCTACTTTCCACCGGCTCTGGCCGTGCTTCAGGTCTGGACAGATACACCGGTAAGTTTTTCAAAGTTTTATGGGAAAGAACTCACGTATATCTGATACATATGCATGGACAGAGCTACAACCATGCTTTTTCTGGCTGAAGCCACCCTCAAGGCCAAAAAAATGCATGTTTTTCACTATCTATATCTGCTGAGCCTAACTTTTATGTGCTATTTTTAGGCTTAATCCCGGGATGTAAAACTCGTCAAGCCTGGGGTACTTAATTTTTCTAGTTTCGCCATTGTAGATATGGTTCGCAGGTTTTTCAATTCCCTCAATATCCACCCCCTCATGAACCATACAAATCTTACGTTAATTCCAAAGGTGGATCACCCATCCAAGCCATCCCAATTCCGACTTATAGGGCTCTATAATGTCACTTATAAAATCATCTCAAAAATTCTGGCCAGCCGCACATGACCCCTTCTCACCTTCTTGGTAAGCCCATATCAAAACGTCTTCGTACTTCGAAAATCTATCCATGATAACATTGCAATCAATAAAGATATTTTTCACCACATCAAATCTTCAGCCCTCACCAAAGATCCAAAAATGTCGCTTAAATTAGATATTCAGAAAGATTATAATAACTTAGACCGGGATTTTCTTAGAAAAGCCTTTAATAAGTTAGGTTTCCTGTCTATTTTTGTAGAATACATAACGATGTGAATATCAACAGTCATGTATGGATACATCACTTCAACTAGAGGAATAAGTCAAGGATACCCACTTTCTTCTTATGTGTTTATTATTTACGTGGAAATTCTCAACAAATTTGGGAAGCCTAGAAAACCAAAAAATAGTGGAAGGGCTTCACATCTCGCATAGAGCCCCGCCGATCCTTCATCTTATGAATGGGGATGATATTTTGATAACACATAAGGCTTATAAAAAAACACTAACCAGCTCAAACAACTGCTCCAAGCTCACAGTACTTCCGCAAGTCGGTAAATTAACACATCAAAATCCATCATTATCCATCATCCAAGGATTGATCCACAAAAAACGATTGATCTTCGTTAAGATTTCGACGTGCCAACAATATCAACCCTCCTATCTACATGGGAGTCCAATTCAAGTAGGGTAGTACGTCTCGCCATATATATGTTTCAACCACTTCTTCAACGAGTGGTACTGAAGGAAAAAAGGATGGATGACAAAATTCCTAACACCAGCAGAGAAATTAACTCTTATAAAATCCTCTCTCATCCCTACTGCCAACCACCTCATGCAAGCATAACTTCTCCTTACCCACGTGTACAAGAAAATAGATCGTATCACTATGAACTTTTCTTCCGTTAGAAATCTTCACCCTCTAGGATGGGATAAGCTGATCAAGCCAAAAACTGAAGGCAAGATGTGCATATGAAGCAGTAGCCAACATAATAAAACACTGATAATAAAATGAGTTTTGAACATTCATGAGAAGCCCGAATCATTATGGGCCACCCTCTACAAAGAAAAATATCTTAAACAAAAATACATTTTTGAAGACGTTCCAATCATCTATCCTCAGCCATCCGAAAATAGAACCAATTGGTATCCTTCAAAAACAATGAATCGACAATGGTTTAACAACCCATATCGAAAAAAGCTGGACTCCCCACTTCAATAAAAACCTAGAGCCTGTACTATGTCACCCCATTCAGACAGTTGCTGACCTCATCGAGCTTTAACCCACACCTGGATGCATGACAAACTAAACCTCCTCCTACCTCTTGCAGTCCAGCGAATTGTGAATATATACGTCCCCCATGACAACCCAACCGATATAATAATTTATCCTTTCACCAAATATGGAAGACACAACACGACATCTGGATTAAAATGCCTAATCAGCACAATGGATCAATTATATCAAAAATCCCTACCAACATCTAAGTTCTTATGGACACTTCCGTGTATCCCAAAAATACATTTTTTCTTGTGGAAAGCTGTCAACGAATGCCTCTCGACCCTCGTTATTCTAAATCTTATCCATATCACCAACTCCAATATATGCCCGCAAATGTAATTTTGATACGGAAATTTCTGTTCACATACTCCTACATTGTCAAGTTGATATAGCAGCATGGAACATCCTTCTAACTCGACTATTTAATCACTCGAACACTTCCCAGAATCTTCCAACATTCCGACCCCTCAAACAACAATCTCACAACTCCTACGGATAAAGCCACACCCCTCTATCAACATTTTTTTTTTATGGTAATCAAAAATGAACTTATATATCGCCAAAAGCATCCAAACTCGGGAAACATGGCGCAAATGGCCCCAAGTCTTCAACGAGATTTTTTTTAGTAAAAAGAAAATATTGCTCATGTGCTACCTGGAAGCCACCTTCCACAAATCCCGCAAATAGAACAAGAATGTCTTCAACAATCTTGATGGGATGGATCAAACCTAGCTTAGACCGGATCAAGATCAATACATACGAAGCAGCTCAAGGACATCATGGAATCTCAGGAGCAAGTTTCATATGCAGAGACACGATGACTAGAACCGTGTTAGCGGTAACACCAGCCTTTGGGAATAGTCACTTTTCTAACATCTGAAACTTGGGCTATGCTCATAGCGTCAAAAACGGTAACAAAACAGAGATGATCAAAAGTACAATTTGAAACGGACTCGGAGAACCTTCTACGATTCATAACTTCCGACTCTGACTCGTCATGGTACATATCAGGAATGATCATTGAAATCAAGTTAAGAATCACCCAAATCCCACAATGCAGTATCCAGCATAGCTTCGGGGAAGGAAATCAAACGGTGGACAGATTGCAAATTATGATGTGGATACTAGCTTGTTCAGAAACCTCTCAACACCCAACTCGGATCACCCTATCCCGTCTTGCATTTAACAAATTATAATAGATGACTACTTCGATAGAATATATCCTGTGTAATCACTTGGTCTAGAAATTTCATTCTTCAAAAAAAAAATTAAAAAAAATCGGATAACCATGTGAAAAGTAAGGGAACAAAATTTAACTCCATAAGCAGAAGTAAAAAGTAACTCCCGCAAATTAACCTCTTGGTTTTTGGCAGGGTTTGCCGCAACCATGGAGGTAAAAAGGGGACAGACCACTAGAGAAAACTAGAAACAGAAAGAAAACCAAATCAAAAGACCAACAAAATTAATACAATGATGAATTGCTTTAGTTGTAGCATCTTCACCAGTCGATTCCCATCTTCCTCACCAATACAATTACACTTCCAAATTGCAAACTTTCCACCAAAGCTTTCTTCTAAAACCCCCAATCCTCCTCCCAAGAGGTCACTGAAAATTTGGGCAAGAAAGAGAATCATACAAGAAGAAAATGAAGAACCCATTGGAGTAGAAGAAGTAACAGCAAAAGGATCAGGAACAACAGCAAGAGGAAGAAGATTACTGAAAGTAAGAGAAGAGAAAAGGAAAAGAGAATATGACAGGATTCATAATTATCCAAGTTGGGCAAAAGTACTTGAAGATGCCTGTAAAGATGATACTGAACTTCGAGCTGTACTTGGTGATAGTATTGGTAACCCTGAGTTGATGAGACAAAGAGTTGAACAAAGAGTTAGACAAAAAGGTCGTGATTTTAATAAAACTAAAACTGGTTCAGTTCTTGCTTTCAAAGTCAGCTTCAGAGAGTAAGTATTACTAAACCCTAGATAGATTGATAGAGAAGCAGTTCATTTGGTTTGCCTTGTTTTAATGTAATGGTCAGTGAAGTAGTTAAGTTGGGCTTAACAATCTAATTTGTAATTGTTTGTGTGTCAATTGTTTGCAGCTTTAATCCAATTGATTCTCACATTTGGTTTGAGTTGTATGGAGCTCCTTCAGATAGAGATGTTGAATTGATTGGTAGTGTAAGTAGATTTTACTATGTCTGTGATTGTTGCAATTGTTCTGAATTAACCATAAACCCTAAACCCTAACATTAACAATTTTGTGGGATTGTGGAATTTGCAGGTTATTCAGTCATGGTATGTAATGGGACGCTTGGGAGCTTTCAACTCTTCTAATCTTCAGGTTTACTCACATACCCATATGTTTTGTTTTCAGTGATTTAGTTTGTAATTTGAGAATGATGTGAATTTCGTTAACTTGTACTGAGTAATCCTGTTATGTATTATGATTCTGGATTGTCGGAATTCCACTAGGCTCTGTCTAAAAAGTCTGCAGCTAAACTAATATATCATTTTGGGATATAGCTAGAAATGCTGTTTAAGTTTTCGTAAAATGTATGGATTTCAGTTGGCGAATTCATCCATGGAGCATGATCCCACTTATGACGCAGACAAGGGATCTACCGTTATGCCTTCGTCCTTCCATGATATCGGTGATGTCGAATTCCAAGATAACTGGGGACATGTTTGGTATGAATCGTTTGTTTATTTTATAATGTGTATTATTCGTGTAATGCCGAAACTCTGCATATGGCTATATGTGAATAGGCTAACATATTTGATTCATCAAACAGGGTAGACCTTGGAACATGTGATTTCTTTGCCATCGATGTTCTACTCAACTGCTTAACCGTGTTGAGCTCAGAGTAAGAGCTGTTCTTTTGATGATTTAGGTTTATATATTAACTAGTGAAGTTTCAGTTTAGGTTCCTTTACTTGAATTGTTGTTCAGCATTACTCAGAAAGACCATTAGATGAAATATCTTTGCTGACTTAACTTCACTCCATCTCAGATACTTAGGCATTCAACAGGTGGTTTTTGGTGGTCGGCGAATGGGCGACTGGGAAGAGGGAATGACCAGTTCTGAATATGGATACAAGAACTTCAAGATATAAGCTGAAGTACGGGCGTCTTTTTGTGTTCAAACCCTAGTAGTGGTAGAGAAGACTAACTACATGGCTCAAAGGAAATGTCTGCTCCAGAACAGTTGCTAAACATTAGTTTGCAATCGTGTTAGAAAGAGTACATAAAATCTGAAACAAGTCGGGGCAGAATAGTCTGACAAATACAATGTAGCAAGTTAGTTTTGTTCTCTTCTGTCCCTGCGCTTATTTTGATGCCATGATGTACCATTTAAAAGAACCATATTTGTACACTGATCTTATAAGAAATGGTTCAATAATGCAACAGTGAAGGAAATTTTGATATTTCTCTTATGAATGTAAAAAGAATTGTTGATTGAATCATCAGCACATGTTCTAAATTTTGTGGTCCCTTTTTACAGTATTATGGCAACGAGGAATCTGAATTGAATTCCTTGTTTTCCTTGTATCAATATATTTAATCAACAAATTTTCTGGAAAGTGAGCTCTCTTGCTTTTCAATACTTTTGGGCAATCCCAGTTCTGCTCATAACCAGAGGTAAAAGTATCATGGTCCTCGCATCTTCTCAACAATGTTTCTTCCCTTTTCTTCAATATGTCTCTTCTTTTCTTCGAATTTCTCAGACACCTTATTCCTCAAATCCATCATTCTTGCTCTCCTACTGCCCATTTTCTTAGGATTTGGATCCTCATTGAAAGATCCAAACTGTCTTTCCCTAATCATGGACTCGGATAGTGGTGATTGATTCTCTTCTTGGCTCTCCGACCTGCTGTAACTATATGTCTCATTATGTGACTCGTCCTTAATTAGCAAAGGAGCTTTCAAATCTTGTAAAGAACGGTTGCTGCTTGTGGATTGATTAGTGGAACTTGATGCAGATAAACTAGGTTTTGAAGAAGATGACAATTCTTCAGAGTGTCCATTCCTTTGATGTAGGCTCTTCGCATTTTCGTAATCCTTTTCCTCTAAATAATTACTGCCACTCGCCTGTTTATCACTACTCTTCCTGCCTTCTTCAACTATGGTTTCAGATTCCTCTGGTTGACAGTTCGATAACTCAAGCGCTGCAGGATCACTAACCGCTTCCTGTTTAACCCATATATAGGGAGCATCTTTACGAGGAATCCAGTCATCCTTTTCAGCTAACATCCACGGAACACATACACCTTCACAATTTGGAAGAACTAACATATCACGGATTGCTGCCTGCAAAAACGATAAGCGTATCAAGCAAAAGAACGAAAAATTGCACTTCCGCGCTGAATCATCTTCTTTTACTGATCTTAGTGATTTTTATGAATGCATGCACCTAATGATCCTAACCCTCCAACTACAGTTTACATATACAACCTTTCTTGAATGGTCAAAGGTACAAATTTGATGAGGATTCCGGGCCAACTACTTCCTTTCAATCATGACAATAGAAATAACAAACAGAACCAGAAGCAGGAACACTGACTGACTGCTTACCTTAAACCGGTTCCCCAGGATCACAGCAACATGTCCACTAGTAATTTTGTGGTCTCCAACCGAAGAGTCCAGGTCGAACTGAATGTCAGGCATTGATGTGAATCCAAACCATAGCTGATCAGAAGGAGGTGGCTTTATATGAATTCGCAAGGTCCCTCGAACCGATGCAATCCTTATACCTAAGCTAATGGGAACCTGTAGAAACAAAGCATTCAGTTCAAACAAAGTTGCAGAAACATTCCAGGAACTGCTGCTATGAAAGCTAACAATAACGAAGAGGGAAAGAAACTTGCAAAACTTCTACAGCAGCCATTGCTTTATAAATGAGAACTTATCGATCAAATAAGTTGACTAGTAGACCGCCTAACCTCAATAAGACAAGGGGGTCCATCACATTTATTAGCTATGTTTTGCATGAAGAGCTCGATATTTAAGACAAGGGGGCACAAAAGAAGTATACATGAAATGCACTAGATTGAATTCCCACAAGGACTTCTTATTCTGGATTTATGGCATATGGTCAGATATTCTCAAGGCTAGACAACTCCCAAGCGATGCAACTGGAGTAGCTCCACAAGCTATGATTGTAACAAGTAAACTAAGATACACTTGTACCTTGACTAACTTGAACGATTTCAAACCCTTTATGAGAAGTACTTTCAATGGGCTCCGAGAAATTTTTATGCCTGGAAAGCAGTTTTCTTTTTTTTTTCTAGTGGAAAGAATAACATGTAGGATATTTCTGAGCTTTGCAGTCCAGTCTGCGGTTCTTGGCCACATAAAGAATGGAATCGTCTCTCAGGAATTCTGGATTCAATAAGAAGATGAGGAAGGGGTAGAAGATAAAATTGTGTTAAGGATGATGTGCCATTATGAAGAGGGGGCAAAGAAGAATCTACTTTAGTACTCCAGTTGATGGTCTGATTATACAGTGAGAAAGAGAGTTGCAAAAAAAAGATGTATGAGAGAAGTTTATTAGTAGAAAACACTACCGCCATTTCAAATGTTCAACATTTCTACTAAAGCTAGGTAAAAGCAGAGCACTTATTGTATTATTTTATTCATGCAGAGCCAGATTGTTGGTTGTGAAGTTAGAATTCCAAGTATTTAAACAATAATAACAATTGATTAGCAGGCAAATTTGATACTACATGCTAAAACAATTCCCGGATTCGACCTTGACTAGATTCTGATCATTGGTGTAGACACGGTCTTGACTTAGCTCAAGATCTCATTCTACTTAACCAACCTCGGTCCATAAATCATGTGAGACATATAACAAAAAATCAGATGCATACAACATCCCTCAGTTAGTTTATTTTTAAATTAGTTTAGTAAACAAACTAGTGCAATGGTGAAAATTTGCTAACCTGTGAAACATGGTTGGCAACAGAATTCACAATAGATTTCCACTTTGAAACATAAGGCGATTTCCAACTACTGCTCTTTGAGAATTTTGTCTCATCTGCATAAGGAGCAAAGCAGATGCATTCTTTTAGAAAAACGTAAAAAATTCAGTCTGATACACCAATTTCTCTGAATCTAAAGAGGCGGGCATACAAATTAATTAAACAAAGTGTGGTAACCCCGAAAATAAGGGTGATAACTTCCAGGATTGGCAACCAAACAAAAGAAAGTCATTTTAAACGAGATTGTGGAAGTTTGGGACTACATAACAAGGATATATCAACTCCAAATGCCGCTATTACAAGGTTAAGAAATACCCATTCTATTCAACACATCACTAAAATCACCATAAAGATATGTGGAATGTCAACAAGTTTTTTGAATTCACGACTGCAAAATCCTTCGTAAAGAAAACTAAACTTGAAAACAGAGATTGCGCATGAACTGATAAAATTAATTATCTTGTAACTCTTCTAAATATAAAAGGTGCAATTCAGGAAAATACCCAGAATAAAACATAACTAAAGACCATCAACTATTTCTAAATGAAAAAATAGGGAATGTTTATGCTTACCGTGCTTGTTCTCCACTTCTTCTTTCTTATCTATCTCATCAACTATTTCTCCAGAAACTAATGACTGAAAACCTTCTAAAAGATCTGATGTAGCCCTGCCAACAGAATCTGACTCCAAACCTTTATTTATGATACTCTTCTCAAAACCAGGCTCACGAACTTCAAGTCTTGTTTCAACATCTAACACTAGGCCACCTGAATATTCCAAGTCCAATTCAATGGCCCAAACCTCATTCATGTCCATTGGCAGAACCCTCATGCCATGGATGTTAGGCGGGAGAGTTCCAAGATCTAAACCTGTAAGATTTACTCCACCGATGTAACTAGGGGTTCTCAAATTGAGTAATGTTCTCTGTTCATACCAATAAAAACAGTTATCAGCAATATATATATTCTAATAGTGCACATATATTTATATACGTGATATATAAAAACATGGATTTTCAATTTACTCATGGGGAATTAGGGAAATGCTAGATTATTTTGGCAGACAAAATTACTCAACAAAACAATAAGAACCTTCATATGGTATTCACAAACATAAGACACATAAGATGAAATCCTGCGGAGTTAGGTGAGGAAACAAATTTGTTGACAACTATACATTGTTAAGAATATCTTCAGCGAGGAATTTTTTTTATGACAAAGGGTGCTGAGTTCTCTTATTTTTATGAGTTTACATTAGTTATTAATCCTTAAACATCCTTCCACAGATGAAATCAGTCAGCCAAAAAACATATCATCATCCAGGAAATGCCACTTGTTTATGTTATTTTCAAATCCACAACTTTGCTTCGACTACCAAGGTTCATACAGTTATAAAGTTGGAAGGTTAAATTTTTAAATCTAGGAGCTTTAGAGTAAGTCAGCCCAAAAAGAGTATACGATATGCAGTGTTGGGTGAAGCACCTGCATGTGTTCTAACATGCCAATCTCTCTTTGGTCAGATAAGAAATCTCAAGATTCTACTCACACAAAAGCATATTTTCCACAGGTGCATATTTAAGAACACAAGAGATTAAGACAACCTGGATCCTTTCTTGTATGGAGCTTTTTATCGCATCATTTCTTTTGGCGTCGAAAAATAACCGTGAAAGTAGCAAATTGCAGCAAAGTGTTCCTTCATCAACACCAAATTTGTCATCAAAATCTGCATCTGAGGTCACGGAGGCTTGACTTTGGCTTACTGAACGTGAAAGCACGGGATCCTCATCCAAGGAACTGCTAGTAGTCTTTTCTGTCAAGGGATACCTAACAGAACCGGTTAGCCCCACTAAATCTTGGGCTGAACGTGACTTCTCACCCATCTTCCTCTCTTCACGAGTTGATGCTGACACACTATTTCCCTTGCTATCAGTGCCACTCTTAGAAGCCTTTTTTGCAAGTTTTTTTAGAAAGCCACGAACTTTTGACGTAGAACCATCATTTTTAGTAGTTCTATCCATGGGCTCAGCAGAGAACCCAAAAGGATGTTTCTTAAGGGAAGGGTATCCTGCATTTAAAGATATAAGGTAATTGTAAAACTCCTTGTTCAATTTGGCATACCAATTAACTCTTTCCTTGCCATCACATGTAGCAAGACGAAGGGCCTTACACCATGATTCCTTCTCCCAGGAAGTTTCAAAATATATATAAAAAGTTTTGCTTCCGTTATACACAGCTGACGTTTTGCCCTCCACTTTAACTGGGTATCTTTTTGCCCTACAATCCCATATAAAATTAAATAAGAGCTCAGGAGTCAGGAGACTAGTTAAAAAACTCATACATGAAGCCTAACATCCAAACTCTACTACAACACCAAGTTAAACTGTTACGAAAACAAGGAATTCATTCAGGATTCAGGGTTTAAAGAGGCAATTGTTAGGTCCCTGCCCTGCAGAGTACAAACATCAACAGTCCATCTGTCAAGGATACAGCACTCAACTTGTACCCAAGGTGATGTTTTGGAATTGACTTCATCGGAGGCGTACTTCACCTCTTCAACATGAGAGTCACTGTGAATTCGTGATTTCACATTCTGCGATTACCCTAATCAAGTCAAGTTTGTCCCTTGTATCACACAAGTAGAACAGATAGGGGAGGACAGCATTTCAGAATCCTCCCGCACAGGGCAGATGAACATCCTATACGACATGACAAATGTAATTCCACACTTTCCTACTAAGTAATTAATGGGTTTGCCTTACATGTCAACACAAAGAAGCATAAGCAGAAAGTCCATTTTGAAAAAAGAAACTTACCACTTCCTTGAGGAAAGATTTGATGCTGAAACAGACAGTACCATGCAATCAACAAGATCAATAGTAACCTGAGAACCATTTGAATTGGTGATAATAAGTGAATGGTCCTTAATCTTTGCATGTTTTTTGACAGGAGTGACCTCCACAATCTCCTTCTTGTTTTTTTGATCCTTAGGTAACTTGTCCTTGGCCCCAACTTTCGCAAGCTTTTCCGGTTCTAATATCCAAATCACACCCTATGATAAAATTCATAGCAAAACAGAATCAATAAGCTGCTGCAGTTAAATAAAAAAAAAAGATAACAATAAAAAACCTGCGTAAAACTAAGTGGAGAAAAACACAGTGATAAAGTTTATGAGCAACCGAAAGAATAAAAAATCAGCAGATCAAGATTCTTATAGCATATAAGCAACACATGGCATGGACGCTAAGCTTTAAGCTGTAATTCATTCTCTTAACTACTTCTAGATTATAAAACGTCATTCTTCATGGAATTCAAGGAAACCTTTCTGTATGAAATTTCTCTTTTAGTTTCTGCTTCTGTTCAAACTGCAATATTGGTAGGAAATGCCACTCAGAGTTGTTGCAGGAATTCTAGAAAACCAAAAAGGTCAAACAGAATAGAATAAAGTTGGACTGCTTACTCATCATTGCGAAATTGAAACTGGTACTGGGGGCTAACATAGAGAAATAAAAACTGTGGGGTTGAAATGTTAGCTACTTAACCAGGAACTGGTTGTACAGGGCTCCTTCTCTGGCTATGTATTAAAGATAACAAGGCATCTTGTGGGTAACCAGTTCATATAGAGGAACATCAATAGCACCAGTGTTTATTTTCCCATACACCAGCAGCATTTCCTCCTTTCTATTCAGTAGTTCATATGAAGGTACACAGCATACGACCAATTATGGGAACTTGAAAGAAGAATAACGAAATATATATCATAATAAAGAGTCACAAGTAAGAAAAATATTGTTGTTCAGACACAGCCTGAGTTGATATATTAGTTGAATCGATTCTTAATATAAGCAACTCCTCAGTGATAACACAGAACAGGTTTTAACCTAAATCCATGAAACAGAATGTCTTTTTCTTTCTTTTCTGCAGTGTAGAACTAACCATAGTGCACATATAGTTGTGTGATTTCAGTCCATATCATCCGCATATGCACACTAAACCTATCCAACGAAAACGAAGGATAACCCAACAGATAGGAAAGGGGATGACCCATACAGAAGCGTATATGTAACTCTATCCTGCAACTACCTAAATTCTCATATTCCACATTTTTGCTTCAAATAAAGGAATCTCAGTATCAATAAACTAAAAAAAAAAATAGAGCAGTAGAAAGACACTAACAGTCACGTCTAACAACCACTCAGTAAGTACAAACAATTGGTTTAATAAATTCTATACTACCACTTCCACTCATTACATTCTCAAGACTGCGTATCTTCTTCCATTACACAAGATGACCCCCTTTCACATCACTTACACATCACCGCTTTAAAAGTTAATCGACTAACTCATGATGATAAATGCGAAGGTTGAAAATATGTACATTTGAAAAATTGAAGACACATCTAAACTAAAGTTCTTTATATATCTACAACAACTTCTTCTCTCCTTTGTTTCTTGATTTTCCTCTACTTTTTTCTCCACTAGTAACAAGTCCAGTGGCATTGCACCATGATAAATATGTCAATACCAAAGCTTCATTCATAACCACAATCCCTATGCACAATGTTACTCAAACTGCCAATAACAAAGGTTTCATTCACAATATTACAAGAAAATATACACATGCGGTGCATAAAACGACAACAAACCTTCAACAATTAAATACACCAAAGAGTCAACAAAATCAATACCAACTTTTCCTACTTCTCTGAACACGCCCCCCAAATAATATGAATGCCCTAGATAGGTTGTTTCATGGCTAGTGGCAGTACATGATAGTGATATACATTGATTTCCAATAATTCAATTAAGAATCACAAGCACTATGAACCCAACAATTTCTATGTCAAATTCCTAAATTCAACAACAAAAAAACCTAAAATAGAGAAGTGAAAATTACCTGTTTATTATAAGAGAATGAAAGTGACTGTTGAGGATCAACATCTTGCTGAACCAATTGAGATTTAAACTCATATTTCTTAGTTAATCGATGAATAAGATGATACAACACAAATGCTTCAACAGCAACGATTGTAAGGGCTCCAAGAAGAAACCCAAAAAATAAAGATAATAACATCGAATTCGATTGATTGAATTTAAGAGATAACTCTATAAAAATCTCTGAAAAACCAAATTGGGTGAAAGTTAGGAAGGAATTAGGAGAGAAACTTCTTCCATTATTGAGAGAGTATGGAGCTTTGTTTTGTTTTTCTCTATCCGTATTTAAGAATGACTGAATCAGAAAAAATAATAAATATATATATATTTTTTAAGTTATAGGGCCTATGGCCCATGGATGTGCGGTCGATTAGAATACTAGGGTTTTCCATTCTCTTGTATAAATAAAATACGATACATGTGTAATAAGGTTCCCACTCTGGCTAATAGAAAGTTGTTCTCTCTCTTTTCTCTCTTTCTTATTATTACTCCAAAACGTTATCAGCATGATCCTGTATCTCCGCGCGAATCTGAATATGTGAAATCCGTGAGTAAAGTTTTTTGGTCCGACCCCCGGTCTGGTCCAACCTACCAGATCCGGTTCGGTCTAGGTCAACCAATCCGGTCCGGCCCAGGCCAACCAACCCGTACCGACCCCATTCATCATGTTCCAGCTGTTCTCTGTCCCTGCACGTACCTGGTTCTGGGCTGTGCGCGACGAAGGTTGTTCCGGTTTTGTGTATATACAGCGGGGACCAAAGTTTGAGGTATGTAACATTAAATACTTGTTGGGCTTATCTATTTGTTTCGAGAACATGTCTAGTTCTGTTTTTTTTTGTCTTAAGATAAGTCCATATCATATAAACGGTCAACGTAAATTATTACCGTTGATTTCGATCATTAAGAATTTTGGTTTTAATGTTATTTTGTTCTCTTGAATATGATATTGGCTATAGTTAAATGGTGTGTTTTGTTCAATTGGTTGTACCAACTCTATTCAATTGGTTGAAGGCTATTTTTTTTCTCCCCAAATTTGAAATGTTCTGTGGGATGTAATCCACTAGCTCGACTATTAAAGAGTCGATAGTTTCAAAAGATACGTTGCAAATAAAATCACATGTATTCCAATTTTTGTGGAAGAACTCACAAAAGATGATATGAGTCAGAAAATTTCCATTTCTCTACTTCATCCATGATACTAACGAACCAGTATATGTTGAAGTATGACATCAAGAGAACTATCTTTATTATATTCAACCTAAAGTAAGTGGTTGACATGTGTAGTGAGTTCTCTTGTCCTGTTGAGATAAATAAATTTCTCAAATTAAGCTAAAGGGAGCAAAATTAAAAATGGAAAGAACCTCGAAGTAATGAGGGTTAGACGTAATGACTCATATAAAGCATGTGAAAAGGGACATATATATCATGAGACAAAGGTATATTTTTTCCCAGTAGTAATGACACCAAAGTACATGTATCAACTGAATATGGGATGAAGCTAAGATGTAATTTCATCTCTCACCAAAGAGTTGGGAATGAATCTCCTTACCGGTATTGGTACAAGCAATGCAATGCGGGTACCATAGTATCAACCAATATCCATGGGAAGATCATCCTTTAGACATCAACTTTAATGACAAGAAGAACTTTGCCTGGGGAATTGACTATTTATTTGAACTAGATCCAATGTCTGCGCTTATGGAATGAAAAGTGCATCATTCCCATGAGACGTAAATTCTCTTCAGCGCTCGATATATATCCGGATGAAAAATATATCATCCCCCCTGTAACGTAACATATATTCACTCCAAAGTACTTGAGTTGAATCTCACTTTTGTTACTAATAAGGCCACACCACTTATTTAATATCTCAAGACTCAATGTCTAACAGATAGTGGTTTCCCTCCCACCAGCTTAAGGAATATAAACTAGTTGTTGAACTATTTCCTTATCATGTGACTACGAGGATATTGGATCATCGAGCGAAGCACTGTTCAAAATTTGTTTTCAAGATAGAACAAAGACGTCACAAAATCTATACATGTACCGAGAGATAATCACATCTTGTTAAATTCCAAAGTAACCCATGCAAATGGATATCATGTGGAACATCACACTGATGAGAATGTAATTGATTGCATCTTTTATAGTCTCTAATATATTTGGAAGCAGGAAATATATTTTAGAGAAACTAATGAGTCAATCTAGTGAAATGTAAATCACTATATTATTTGGATTATTGAATCCATATTGACTCCGACGATGAAAAGTTGGGAATTGACTCATACAAGCTTTGGGCATAACCATAAAGCAACTTTGGTTATGACATGATGATTGTTTTGAAAGAACTCATACAAACATCACTTTATTTGAGTGAACGAAAACGGGAGAAATATTGACAGAATGTGAAATGACGGCATATCTCTCAATAAGTGTTCTCTAAAGAACTAGATGCACAACCCCCATTTCCATTAAGCTTTTAAGTAAGAGAGCATATAACTCATTTCACAAAGTCTTCAGTAAAACAGGATCGAGACCATCTGATGTGATTTCAACTTTGTTGTAGTAAAAGGTTTGTTGAGACTTGTGAAAGCGATTGATTTTAGACTTATTTAAACTAAAAATAGAGAAAATTTAATTTCAAGATTGAAAATAACCAAGACACTAGATTCCACTATTACACATGAATGAATGATGGTAAAAATTCCAAAACTCTAATTATCTTTAAAATCTCTTATTTCTTAATTCACAAATAATCAGGCATATTCTCAAACATTAATTATATTCCTTAAGCATAGATTATCTAAACAAAGTATAACCTATCTAATTGAATCACAACTAATTAAGAAAATTATGCAAACAATTAAAATTCTGCAAAGCAGTGATTTGAGTGAATTATAAAATGCAAATTAGAGAAAAGTAAAATAATTACCAATTATTCATGCATCAATAGCTTCCTCCGTGACTTGATTACGCGAGAATTAGCTCATCATCATCATGGAAACACGCTCA
>JAJJMB010003237.1:537508-631384 GCA_023531105.1 Papaver atlanticum | reverse complement strand
AGCATATAAGACTGTGAACAAACGGTCGCATACACTGTAGCAGTTACAACTGTTTTTGGGCGTCTTATGTTCTTCGTGTTCTTCAATTCCGCAGCAGCAGAGCCTGTAAACCTCTGATTCTCGCCTCCTCAAGCCTTCTCAGCCCCCAAAACTCCCGACACCCCTTCTATGTGATCCTAGGAACCTATTTATACATCATTGCGACATTGAATCTCCTCCATTAACTACAAATAATCTTCTTTTACTCGGGTATATTTTTTTTCCATTTTTTTTATTGATTTTGATTTTCACGCATCTGCAGCTGTATTTCTTTCCTTCTATACCTTCTTCACGCTCTATAATATCGATTAAATCTTCCAAGCACGTGCAGTACACGTTTAAATTTCTCACAACTCATGCAAGCTCATGTTTATCCTCCAACTCCCTGTTTGGATTAAACCAAGTTATCCAGCCAAATTTGATCGATAAAATCTCCCATACTAGCTTTCTATAGTCATTTCACGTCTACCCACTAAGTTTCAGGGATTGAATCTCACTAAATCACGTCCATACATCCGATCGAATTCTGCTGTTTATGAAAATATTTTCCCGCCAAAATTCATTTTTTGAATTTGAGAAGAACATGTCCTCCCCCTAATCCTGCACGGGTGTCCCTTTAGCACTTGTCTTATGGGGTGCAAATAGTAATTTTTGGGCGTAGATAGTAATTTTTCCGGGGTTCCTCCGACACATTTTTGGGTTGCTTCCGGTGCATTTCTGGGGTGCCTTTAGTACTCTATCCTGGGGTGTAAAACACCACTTTTCGAGCCAGTTTCGCCGCAAGAGCTTATTTCTCTAAAATACCTACAAAGACATAAAATAACAAAATAAATACAAAATCGAACACTAACAATATATACAATTGAGACATATTAGACACAATAATGCGGCTATCACCATCCTAAGATGCAAATGGTAAACAATCCATATTAAAAAGAAAACAAGGTGATATTTAGACAAATATCCATACAGAATGCGGACCATCAAAGTGACTTATGACTCTGGTGGATGTTTTGACATTTTGAAATAGTAATAGTTCCCAAGAAGGTTTGCGTTTGGAAAACTACTAGCACATATTATACATGTAACCCCTTGTAAATGCTAGCTAGTGCACATCAAAAGGACTTGATGGTTATTGTATATTTAATAGGATCAATGCAGAGCATCCTATACCTCATGGTCTCGCAAAGGCTATCATCAAAGGTTACAGATGATGTCTAAGGCATGGTTATGCGTACAAACCTGCCTTTAACTTCTTGGGGATATGCAATATTAAACGCACCTTTACTTAAATTCGTTTTAGAACCCAATATTAGTCAACCTTATCTGCGTACCAGTTGGTAATTGGATATAAGCCTGACACTCGTACTCTAATGCATTTTTGGTTGCACTATATATGTGCCATTACGACTCCACATCGTACTATGATGGGTCTTCAAAACTGTTAAGTAGTTATGTTGGATATTTACTCCCAACAATTATCCGCGTTTTAAAAACTTTGGCAGGAGATCTTTTACCGCTATATTTGCGGGTTGTCATTCTAATGAGACAGTCTTCCTGTCGTTAGGGGGAGATAAGAAAAAGTATTTTCTAAGGGAACGACAGGAATTGTCGTGGTGTGTTCCCACTATGTCTCATATTGATTCTTGTACTCCACAAATGTAAATGTGAAGTGACAAAGAATAATCGATTTTCAGAATGTACACTGATGTCGCTAAAGTGATGAGATCACACATACCAGCTGCAAACCTACCTGCAAGGTTACAAATCCTCAATAAGGGATATATGCCATTGACTAAAGTGTTGCAACTACACTTAGTGGAAGTGTGGTTGAGGCTGTGGCTCCATAATGGAAGTTGGGGAGACCACTTGGTTCGATCAATCCTCACCTAGAAAGGATGTAGGTGAGTAAGGAACAACTTATTTATATCATCGAAAATCATCTCATAAGATTGTCTCTAAATATGTCCATGAATCAAACTGGAGGACGCTCCAAATTTTAATGATTCCGGAGAAAAATGACATCCCAAGTAGATTATGAGAATGCACACGAGTCAATGCAAAGATCATGCGAGCATATTGATGATTAATTTCATATACACTTGCTTAAGGAAATAGAGCAAGATGAGATCGAACCAAGCTCCTTGTTGCTTAATGTCAACGAAGAGCATATTTGGCCTACACAATCCAGGTAGAACTTGGTTCTTTGACAAATATACAGGTATTTGGTGTGGTAGTGCTAACCAACTAAGTGTAAAGCCTATTGGACATACATGATTAATTTGTCACAAAGCATAATGAGAAGAAAGCAGTCTTAAAGGATAAAGACTCGCCTTGTGGCGCGAGGTTTCTCACAAAGCCCTGGAATTGTTCTCTTGTAATGAACGTTATAGCGTTCTGCTACTTAGTTAGCTTGGTAATTTCAAAAGCACTTGAAATGCAGCATATGTATGTGCTATCTCTGAAAGAATCAAGAGATAACAGATATTTACAAAAGTACTTGATAGACTTTTGTTTACCAAATCAAGTGACTCTAAACCACAGAGTGCGTTTACAGTTAGATATAACGCTCACTTATAGATTGAAGCAATCAGGCGGATGTGGTATACCCGTCTAAGTGACTATTTGATTTGGAGGGGATAGACAAGTAAGTTATTTTTACTTGCGTATTCACAAGAAAGTTCTTGATTTGGAATTGTAGCTCTCTATGTCGATGGTACAGACATGATGGGTACTCTTGATGTAATAGGAGACCTTAAAAGTTATTTGAAATCCGAATTTGAGATGAAAAAACTGGGGAAAGCTCGACCGAATACTGAGCTTGTGGTATATTTTTCCACCAGTTTGCATATGTCTAAAGTTGTCAGGAAATTTAACAAAGACATGCATCCTGATAGCACTCCCATGATTAGTCGAGGTTCAAATGTAAGTAACTGACCATTTCGTCTAAAGGAGGATGACGACGATGTGTTGGGAAATGAAATTCCCATATCTAAGTACAATAGATGCATTGTTGTACTTAGTATAATAATGTACTCGATTAAATTTTTACATCCTCAGGGAACTTGTTAACTAGATATAGCTTAGCGTCAACGCAACGTCATTGGAATGGTATAGTGAATGTAATCATGTACTTAAAAGTAACCATTGACATAAATTTGTTTTATCCCTGCAAAGACATAAAAAGGAATGCTAATGAAAGTGCAATCCAAAAGTTGTTGATTATGAAGGAACAATAATCTCTTTTCCAACGAAAGTAATCAGGGGGAGATATGGTAGACTATTTTCTAGGTCATTACCGATATTCATTTTCGAAAAGTACATGACTAAAGGAAATGTCTGGAACAACTCTGAAAGTAATCAGGGGGAGGATCCAAGGATATGATGTCGACATATTTTACTTAGAAATTGAAGCTGTGTTGTACTCTTTTTCCCTTCGATTGAGAAATACTTTTTCCCAAAGGGTTTTGTTACTCGACAAGGTTTTTTAGCGAGACAATACTAAAAACATCAAGTATGTTGAACGTTGAAGACATAAAGATCGTGTTGATATTACTGAAAATATCTGAATCAAAGAAATGAAACGCGATAGTCCGTTAAGCAACGTAACTTCCAGTATCAATAATAGGGTCTTATAAACATTCAAGTCACCAAAGTAATGTGTGATAAACTCCTTTAGACTGCATTAGAAAAAATGAAAATTTCTGACATCAGGGGGAGCATCTAATGGTGTGTTGAACTCTTTTCCTTCACCGAGGTTACTTTTTCCCACAGGGTTTTGTTGCTCGGCAAGGTTTTTAATGAGACAACAACAAGCACCGGGAATTAACTTCCCAACTAAGGCTATTGTATTTTCCACAAGGATTTTCCGCCTAAGAAGTTGTGAAGAAACTAATCAACTTCAACGAAGCAAAGTGATCATCTACAACGGATCATCTTTACTTGCATCTGTCACGTTGTACTCTTTCCCCTTCGTCAAGGTTTTGTCCCAATGGGTTTCCTTGTCAATGTTTTAATGAGGCAACATATTCGAGTCCAACTATGTTCTAAGTTTTCTTAATATTGTACTCTTTTTCTTTAGTTCAAGTTTTGTCCCTCTGGGTTTTCTTGACGAAGTTTTAACGAGGCAACTAACTTAGACTCGTCGATTTTTGAAGACCATATTGCATGTGATGAACTACATGTAAAGTACGAGACAACATGTGAAGAGTTGTACCAAGGTTTTGTCCCATTGGGTTTTTTCTTGTCAAAGTTTTAATGAGGCAATTGATTTCGGCACAAGTCATCAAGAAGAGAACGACATTTGAAGAACTACATTCAAAGCACTATATGTGAAGCACTATGTATAAAGTTTTGTTATTGAACCGCACAAGGGGAGTGTTATAGGGCCTATGGCCCATGGATGTGCGGTCCATTAGAATACTAGGGTTTTCCCTTCTCTTGTATAAATATAATACGATACATGTGTAATAAGGTTCCCACTCTGGCTAATAGAAAGTTATTCTCTCTCTTTTCTCTCTTCCTTATTATTACTCCAAAATTTTGTAGTTAATAACAGAATTTGATCATTTTTTTCTTTCTCTTTGTTTGAGAAGCAATCTTTTTTAGTATTAAAGTAAGTAATTTAACATACTGCGATATCTTTCGGAGTATGTCTCTCCTCCAGGGACCAAGCACTTGTCAGTTATAGGATGGCTTTGGATTTTTAAACCTCGGTTACTACTGAACAGTTAAAACGAGCCAAAGAGTGAAACTGGATACCAACACTGGTTCCGCCGTGGGGAATGAATATGCCGCAGTCAGTGGAGAGTTCCTGGTGAACCTGCCACGTCACCAGAATCTTAGACTTCGTACGAGGAACAGGAAGTTTGTCCGAGCTTTCAACCGTGAAAGCTCCCGAAGAGAAATCCAATGGTCCTTGCAGTGCTCCCAACATTAGGATTGGTGCGTGTATAAAAATGAGTCCATGTTTCTGTGTTTGTCGACGATTATTTCATAATTTTTTCCTAAGTGAATGTAGAGTTATTATACATGTTAAAAATCTGATCTTACGATCTGATTATCAAAATTAATCAAAATGTGAAATTGGAATGTAAGGTGAAAGCTCGTTATAGAGTGTGCTCAAAACCGGACACCGAATTTCACGGATAACTTTAAACATAACTGTTATGGGCAATTACTTTGTTTTTATAGATTTGTATAGATTTAATGACCTCAGTAAAGTTTGATAATCTTTGTAGCAGTCTTGAATTCAAAGATTTAGTTCCTGTTTCAAAGGGAAAATTATCTTCCAGCTAAGACTCCCATGGTAAGGAGCTCGAGGAAATCTAGAATTATACCGTTCTTAAAAATGGAAATAACATACTGCTTTGTTAGTATCTGTTGGAAAAACATGCGGTTTCGGTTTCTCGGAAATCACTTTCATGCTACAAACAAAATACTAACAAATAAGAGAGTTAGAAAGACTTATCGGATTGGTTGATCGAGGCGAGGTAATCCTCTTTTCTTAAAGACAATTCATCCCCGCATACGGTGCTCACGGTTCTACGGATGTCGCCTTCCAAGATACAACGATCACGCCTTATAGTAAGTAGCACTACAATACTATTAGGCCAGCGAATGTTGACAATTACTGTGCTATTAAATGACTCTGACTCTTGACTTCAAAATTTGTTTTCTACTTCTCAAAAACTTGTAAAAACTCATACAACACAAAACTAAGAGATGTCTTTAATCTTTTCACCAATAGGTGACTCTCCATGGCCAATGGTGACTCTCCATAACACCTATTCATGACTAAGTGTCTTATGGTGAAAAGACATAACCCAAACACATCTCTTGGAGGTTAATTCTTGAAAACAACTTTCACTCACATAAATAATTTTAACTCAAAATTCCAACAATCCCCCACATGAGTGAAAATACCGACTCAACAAAACTTACAAACTTTTAAGAGCACAAGCAGAAAATATAATGCATCGGTAAATGGTAGCTTGTGGCTTTGAACCAAACCTAGTGAAAATTTACCGGATTTACTAGCCAATCAGTGGACGTGATGTCGTTGAACTGTCAGCCGTTGATGTAAATTGATACAATAAATCTCACACATTATATTTCCTTATAATCGTCAAATTCTCGGTTGTGTTCATTTCGGCCCTGAACGTTCTTGGAATTCTATGAGTGCTCTAGATTAACCTAGCCTTTAAAGTTATCATAGAAGCGGCCCCACTTCTCACTCATATAGGTGATCTCCTATTTGAAAGTATCCTTCCATACTTTTCTTAGTTAGACTAAGCTATAGGAATCATTAAGAGAAAATCTCAACCTCTTACGTGACAGGCAACACTGACTCTTATCATAGGAATGGGAAAAAAAATCTCTTTCAGTGTTATCTGGCGAGTTCGTCACAACTTAGTTTGCCCTTTTGAACCTAGACCATGGGATCTGCAATCGCTTAGGTTGGGTTACCGCTGCAACTTACTCTTTAATAAGGCTATAAGCCCATTCCCCTCGATGATGCAATTTTAAGCTTTCGCTAGAATTTGTATCCTTTGTCGACTTGATACAATTCTCAAACACTATTTCTTTTACGCATTTGAGAGCAATTGCTTTATGGTATTACGTTGACCTCATTTTTATAGAAACGTACCATAATACCAATTTAGGCACCCCATATTTTGATGAATTTATCATTATAACACTTCTGTTATATAACAACCACCCCCACAGTCCTGTGGAGCACAGTGCACTGGTTTTTTAAATATTCATCATTTACCATTCTGCTTAGCAACATAGGTGCCAAATTAAGATTTTATTCTCATACTACACTAGCTTATGAGAAATCTTGATTCCATTGGTTTCCAAGTAACTTTTTCTGATCAAATGATCAAGATAACTTGGGCATGGAATTCCTAACCCCCACATTTCATGACACACCATTCTCATTGCACGAGAATACACTTAACACAAGTGTGTATGGAAGACCCATCATCCTTTAGATTGTCATGAAACTCCAAGAGTTTCTTACTGGGTTCAAACCTAACCACTTGGATTCCAATTAATCCAACTTGCAGTGAAGTTACTTTAATACCCTATGGTTCAATAAACTCCTAACGGTTACAGAGGATTATTCTCACTGCTCATAACTGAATAGTTAATGAACCGACCTTCATTTCCTCAAGATTTGTCCCAAGCACAAATCCAGAATGTCCTCCATGGAAATCTCTGTGTCCATGTGGTCTCATCTGAAACGGGTCTGAAACCAATATCTCCAACTTCGGTTTCAAATGACAACATCCAGACCACTAGCAATGGCCAATGAAGATGTAGAAGTCGCTAATAGTCTGTTGTTTCTATCAGCATTTGTTTCCGTCCACCACTGGAGTGTATTAAAGATTATCAAATCTTTTCCTCCACACCAGCAAACCAGATATTCCAGCGGATAAGTCTCGTTCCTTTCCCCCACATTTCATGGCTATCATTCTCGGTCTATCATGGAACAAGAAAACTGACGCTTGCCGACGCTGATATAATCATGAGAGTCAACATGCCAACACACACCATTATGTGCAACGATAAAAATAGTTCGGGGAGAAGTACGTGAGAAATCAGAGAACAATTTAAACATGCATTATGTGCACTCGTGTCTTTTACTAAGAGACACCATTCACGTCTTTCTCTAAACATGAATTTAAATTGCCAATGAACAGTAACCGAAAACTCAAGTCTCTAATTTTTCGTTCAATTGAGTATTCCCTCCAATACCCTCTGAAAGGATGTCTGCAACATCATCACTTTCAGAATAGCCATGGAACCCAAAATTTTCATAGACTTGATCAAACTTAATTTCTGTTGGTCAATTAATTATTGAGTTCTGTCCATAACACGGAAAGTTAGAAACCAGAGATTCATTAACCTGAAAATACAAGCCTTAATCTGCAACATATATTAGTGTCTCTGTACCGGTCCCTACATTATGTATATTTTCACACAAAATGCAAAACATCCATGAACAGACGCCTTCTATAAAAATAACTACCATTAAGATTCAGGGATACAGTTTCATGTGAACCCAAAAGAATTTCTTCTTGTAGGAATTCTACGGAGTAAATCACGCGTCAAATATCCATTCATTTATTTAAATGATGGAATCTCATGGTTGCACCAAACAAACAGTAATTCACTAATGTAATCTGCAGAGTACACGTATGAATGACATAAAGAAGCAAATGTAATGCAAATCATTAGCACGCATTTTTCAGGAAATTTGTTCCAACGAATCATACTTCCAAAGTGCATACTGTACATGTGAGATAAAATGACAATCAAGTGAATTCGAAAAATACACAGTGGGGTTTCTTATCAACTGTATGTTATGTTTAAAGCAATGAACAAACATAAGTGACTATCATGGAATTTCCAAAGAAAACCGAAAATAGAGGAAACCTATTTGTCTTTAAGATTGTTGGAAAAACATGCGGTTTCGGTTTCTCGGAAATCACTTTCATGCTACAAACAAAATACTAACAAATAAGAGAGTTAGAAAGACTTATCGGATTGGTTGATCGAGGCGAGGTAATTCTCTTTCCTTAAGACAATTCATCCCCGCATACGGAACTCACGGTTCTACGGATGTCGCCTTCCAAGATACAACGATCACGCGTTATAGTAAGTAGCACTACAATACTATTAGGCCAGCGAATGTTGACAATTACTGTGCTCTTAAATGACTCTGACTCTTGACTTCAAAATTTGTTTTCTACTTCTCAAAAGCTTGTAAAAACTCATACAACACAAAACTAAGAGATGGCTTTAATCTTTTCACCAATAGGTGACTCTCCATGGCCAATGGTGACTCTCCATAACACCTATTCATGACTAGGTGTCTTGTGAAAAGACATAAACCCAAACACATCTCTTGGAGGTTAATTCTTGAAAACAGCTTTCACTCACATAAATAATTTTAACTCAAAATTCCAACAGTATCAGATTCAGCTAACTAAACTCAGCAAATTTTAGTTACATTACACCTAATGTGTGCTCCAGCCTCTCTTGCAATTCTCTTTAGTATTTTAACTCGTAGGATAAGTTGTACAAAATCTCTGATTAGGGTACCCATTTATTTGGGGTTGTCCAAACTCTATGTAAGATAAAAACATGTTTGGTCTTTGAAATAATACACTCCCAAGCAATATATTACCCCCGTTAGCAGCCTTGGCACCACAAATATTTTTAGTCAGTGTGATAATTGATCTAAAACGAAAATTGTCCTAACAAAGACGGGATTTTTTTCTTCTTTCTTTAGCTTAGTTAGGTCAACATAGATTTTGGAAGTGTTTTAACCTCGATTGCGAGATGAACCACCGGCATCTTCCATCATAAAATCCAAGATAATAACCATAATCGCAACAATTTATGTTGCAAAGAAGTTGATGTAGATTGGAAAACAATATACGTAGCAATGAACTTCAACTACATAAGTTAGTAATAATATGAAGAAATTAATACCGATGTACTATGGTATAATGGTAAAATTATTGGGTGATGATACTAGTGATTTCAGTTTGAAACTCGCAGATACTTATGAAGAAATTAACGCGGATTGTGGAAAAATAGGCTTTGTTAGTACAAGTAGGTAACCAACCTCGTCCAAAAACATGCACTAACATTTGTCAACAGATGGACATCGTTGAATATTCACTCCATTAATTTTTAGTATAACTTACAATCTTTTTATTTAAAGGTGTTTCTAATTAATTTTTTTTTTCCTTTTTTAAAAAGGTTAACAAGTTAGAACTTTTAGTATACCAATTGTTAATATATTGGACCGTTAGTTACCGTAAATGTAATAGTAGCAGTCATGCCACGCATTTTCAAACGAAAAGTATGAAAGTTTCTGTTAGGGCGAAAATGAATCACTTGTTATTTACTATTCTCCCAAAGATTAGTCCTTAGTTCAAAAATGGAAAACTATCAAGCGGTCTGATGGTTCTCATGTTCCCTACCACTGCGGAGGTAGGAGTTCGAATCTTGTAATTGTCAAGTAAACTCTTATAAGCTTTTTCTGCTTAGATATGCTCACTAAGAGTGGATCTGAGCAGAACAAACCTTCTTTTATCTAGTTTCTACTTTGTTTGTTTTTCCGATTTTCAGTAAATTTCATTATGGTTTCCAGATTTGAGTTATTTTGTTGTTGTGTTCTTCAAATCTTGTAAGTTTGTGCTTATAGTGGTGATTTAAGCTAAGGGCTGTGCTAAAAAAACATGTTCTTGCTGATTCAACTGTAGATCTCTTCCAGAAGAACAACTCCTTTAATATCAATGGATGCCACTTCATGAAAAACTTGGCTTCAACAACTCCTTCAACAGACTCATCAACAACAACATCAACAAGAAGAGATACCAAGACTCTGATACCGATCAAGACCGAGTCAGATCGATTTCAACCTACTCCGACCAGTCTAGAAGATCCGTATTACTGTTACTTAGGTAACTGTTACAGTTGTTCTTTTATACAAGAGATAAAAATCCTTAGTTAAATCAACAAATTAAAAATCCTTGGTTTAATCAAAATCCTTGGTTGGATCTTTCAAAAGATCCCACTGCAGAGTGTAAATTTGATTTGTTTCAAACAAATTTGGCTTTTTATGATATTGTTACATAGTTGGTTTGGGAGATAGTTAGAATAGTGGAAATTATTGAATTTTTAGTCAAGAACTGGCGGAGTCTCCATAACTTTGATGATTGTAATCTTATCATTAATCACCCATGTAATGATTCTGATTTTAATCGGTTCTATCTATTAACTTATGAGGTTTGTGTATTTTCGGAAAATAGATCATATTTGCTTTGCATAACGCTAGAATATAATTCTCACCCAATTAAAAAAAACATTATTCGATGAGATAAAATGGGAAGTGTCACCATCTGATGACTACAAACTAATTGAGCTTTTACATTGTTTTAGCTTTAGCCTTAAACACCCTTGTATTCTTCTACTTCCAGACCGCCTATGTGATTGCATATGGAAGGACAAACTATTAAACGTCCATGATTCTAAATTTTCCAGTAAAGATTTATGCATCGCCTAAGATATCTTGAACAACTTAATGAAATAAAACCATATACCTTCGTTGAGAGATCATGATAGAAAAACAAGCGTTCTTCATCTTTCTACTGCATGTATAGTTTGCATGATATTAATCAGGCATTGATGCCTCTATGTCTGAGATTTAGCAGTAGAGGAATAACTTGTGGAACTCAATATGAACAAAACGAAATCTAATAAAACAAATACAAATACTTAGTTAGATTTTCATATTCTCCATGAAATTTATTGAAAAGCATGATTTGATTTATGAATACTAGCAAATTACTCTCTCCTTGTATGTCAAGCATCCATGGTAGTTAGAATAATTCTTTGTTATGTATTCAAGCCTATGTTAATTGATTTAGTTCAGTTTGTGATTATAAGCATCAATCTCTTAGTCTTTTGACTACCAAATTTGTCTATAGATTAGTACTAGTAGAACCTTAGAAGTTTAGTTTCACCAGTCCAACTCCCCGTAGGATCGACCCGTATTTGCCGTTATCTATATTCTAGACACCGTGCGCTTGCAATATACATACATACATACATACATACATATATATATATATATATATAATCGTAGGTTTCTAACCCTACCACATATGTGCTAGATTATGAAGCTGAGTAGTTGATTTGCATTAGTATTGGTTTTTAGGCCGAGGAGATAATGGATGTTGGTAGGTGTTGCATGTGGGGGTAATTTGGGCTTATGGCCAGATGAGTATAGATAAGATGTTATACCTATACATAATTAGTGAACTCAAAGAAAGCATGTGGGTGTTCCCGGGTAAGTGTTGTAGATTGGACACAAACTGGTGTTGTTGATATTTCAGTGGAGAAGTATTTGAAATACAGGGAGTACTTCGAGTGTGACTTTCCACAAGAAATGTCGAATTTTTGGTGGACAATTGTCGCAGATGGTTTTTGAGTCCATAGTTGTTGATCGATGTTGATTACTTTGATTAGTGGATGTTGTTGTAGGATGGGTGACAATGTGGTATTCTGATTTAGCTGAGTAGTTTTCTTCTCTTGAAATGGACAAAATAAAGTATCAAATGTTGGTAAGCGGATGCCAGTAATATGTTGGGAAATGATGGGTGGAAATATGTTGTAGATGAGCTCATGATTCCAAGTGTTGGTGGTAGTTTCTATTAGCATTGCCACAGTGAGATGAGCTGAGTTATTTTGGTTTCCATAATGGAGGTGATGGGAATCTAGTTGGATGATTTGAGGTGTTTTAGCGATTACCGTAATGTGAGATACATAATGTTCCTGCCAAAAAAAAAATGTTAGCTAGACTTTTCCATATCGGGCTAGCTGAATGTGGTAGTCTTAGGATGTTCGGGAATGTGTTGTTGGTGTTGTTGATGTTAGAGCATAGCTCGCTTGAACTCACCAAGCGTTAGTATGTCAATTTTGGTTGTCATATTTTAGTATAAAAACTCATCTAGAGTCGCTTGATTAAATACGAGAGTCAACTTCGTTTACGTTAGACTAGAAAGTCTAGGAATGTTGAGACGTACAAGTATTACCCCGAAGACATGAAGAATGTGAAGAAGTAACGACTACAATGACGACATCATCCTTCCACTTGAGGTTAGTAATATTGATTTGATCTTGTTTCCATTCCTAACATATCTTTCAAGTCGTGCTATATTGAAAACATAACATGCGAAGCTGTATATATTGTATATAATACTCAAGTGATGAGACTTAGTCATAACAGTATGATCAAAGTGTCAAGGAAAACATATTACGGAGTATAAACACTTATCTTTTGGAACTTCGTAAATACGACATCGACATAATCTATTGTATATAGTTATTTGATTATGTGTGCATTATACATGTATGATTTCATCCTAGAAAAATAAGTATCTTTACATTAGTTTAAGGAAGTAGATGTATGAACTTGTTTTCATAATCGAAAGGAAAATCATGATTGGTCTTGCTATTCTTTGAATATCTTTTGGATGACCAATGGAAGATGACTATGTTAGAACTTATCTTAACTTTGTTGAGACTTGAGGTATAACCGGTCATAGACTATATAATATAGCTAGTTGTAATCGGTCATGAGCTACATTGAAAATCAAGGTGTAACCGATCACAAGCTATATTAGAATGCAAGTTGTAACTGGTCACATGAGTTACTTTGGAAACCAAGGTATAACTGATGAGGTGTTACACTCAAAAAAGATATATTCCTTACTCTTCTTACACTAATGAATGGCACAAGGATAAGCAGGTTCGTTTCTAGTCTACTTATAGCAAAGTGAAAAGACGAGGGTACCCAAATATACCTCAATCTAAAACTTTTCCACCTATAAGTCCTTCTCCGAAAGTGATTGTCTATGGACTGAGTCGAGACAATACAACTAATCGGTTCACACTTCGTGTAATCATCTATGGATACGAGATCGAGATAATACACCAACGAAATATGTTTACTTGATAATAGGTTCGGACTTAACCAAACTCTAGGGATTTTCTATCAAGTAAAATAGGAATTAACGTTTGTGTATTTTACTTCTAATTATAATAAAACAATTATAATTGCGCAAATAGAAAAGTAAAAGACACAACAAGATTTTGTTAACGAGGAAACTGCAAATGCAGAAAAACCCCGGGACCTAGTCCAGAATTGAATACTCTCAGAATTAAGCCGCTATAAAAAATCAAACCAACTTCGTATAGTTGAGACCAAGCAACTAAACCTATAGTTCACCTAGTTTCCTCAGTATCCCTGTGCCTCAGACTTGCAGTAAGTCACGCACTTGGAACAATTCCTTTGGTTCGTATTCCAACCAGTAAAGGAACAACAAATCTGTTCGGTAACAACTCTTTTCAAACAAAGTGATATGAGTTTGACGAAGGCTCTTCCGTTTAACCAATAAACTCCTATGTCGGGTCCTTAGATCAATCTCTCAACAACTACCGAAGTAATTGTTAGACTATGCAATCAATACTATTAATCACAAAGAAGTGTATTGATGCCGATCTACTCAACTAATCAATCTAATCTATCACAAGGATAAACCGATCATAGTTGGATCCCTTTCCAGCCTAAACAAGTATTGTGCATACCAAAGATTATGAACCCAAAAAGTATTCTTTTCTTCAAATCTTCTTTAATCTTCAATCAGCACCTGCACACAATCAACTTGAATCTCTTGTGATCAATCACACACAGAACGAAGTCTGTTAACGTTGGATTATCACAAGACGTCTTTAGATCTACAAACAGTCTAAAGATCCCCGTCGAAACTTCGATCTAGTTTGAGTGAATCTTATATCAGAAGAGAAGATTCTCAAGCATAAACAAACTAGGTGCAATCAAAGTTCAACCACCGTTAGTCAATCAAATCAATCGAAAGCTAAAATAAACTGCAATTATCTAGTTTCCCACCAGCGGTAATAATAGAGCTTCTTAATCCCAAAGAAATCTTTAAACTGAGCGTCCGTAAGAGATTTCTCCTAAATAGGTTACTTTCCTCTCCGAATAGGCGACTCCACCAATAACAACACAACTGAGGTAGTTTTGTTGGCTCTGAGGATTAGTTTGCTAGGAATGCAAACTTCAGTATTTATAGACAAGGAAGTTTGGACACCAAGGAATTTCCAAAACCGAATATTCTCAAAGATAAGCAATAAAAACAAAATCGGTTTTCATAATTCCTAGAAATGCACTGTCCAAATATTGACCGAAATCCCAATAGAAAAATCTATAATCAGTAAATGCACATTACTAATTATTATTTTCTAAAGATATGCATTTAATTGCTGGAAATTAAATAGCATATAAAAACTAAGAAACCTTAATTAAAAGATTCTCAATTTATTTCGATCCTGTGATTTTCCTTTAGCTATTTAGGAATATCTTTGAACAATTAAAGATAAGAGTTACTGCACACGTTCAAAGTATGTCGACATCCTTACTTTTTAAGTCCTTTTTCATACTTACAATCTTGGAAACGATTTGCCACACTTCCAAACAAGATTAGAATTGGTTCGTCTGAATTCCAAGAACTATGTGATTGATTATCCTATCAAATCACCAATCATGGGTTTCACGGTTCTACCAAAACAAGTTCGGTTCTACCTCCATGTGAGTACTGTGCATAGTCACACTAATTACCAAAATTCGGTTGAATAGGTACTAGGATCGGTTCCCCACAACTTATGGTAACTACATGTATTCGGTTGCACATGTCCAGAGGATCGGTTCCCCCAAAACTACAAACTTGTTGCACATGTTCATAGGATCGGTTCCCTCATCTACTAAAAACGTGTTGCACCTCTTACAAGGATCGATTCCCCTCTTGTATATTTGTTGCACCTCTTACTAGGATCGGTTCCCCAATGACTAAATAAAAGTTGTTATTTACAAGGCATCGATCATACCATCTTGAGTGATTACTTAAGATCGGTTCACTAATAAAAGTCATACCAATACATAAGTCAGGCCTTGTGAATAGTTTTACCAAGATACATAAACAAGTTTATGAGCGGTTATACTAAACACACATATTGGTAATTCAAAATAGATTTGCAATGAATAACAATACCAATAAGCCTAGCGATTTCCCTTTCGATTCACAAAACAAGTTTATGAACTTACTTCCTTTAAACGAATGTAAAACATTGTTTCCTAGGATGAAATCTTCACTCATACCCATACATAATCACAATAGCATTCATATGATCATGTCGATGTCTTATATGCAAAGTTTAATGGTTAAGCAATAAACCTCGTATTGTATTCCTTAATACTATGTCTAACTAGAGTATCATACACAGCTTCGCAGTTATGTTTTCAATATGCATGAATTGAAAGATACGTTAGGGAATGAAACAGTTCAAGTCAAATATTACTTACCTCAAGAGAAAGGATGATATTTGTCGTTGTAGCTCCATACTTCTTCACATTCTTCAAGTCTTCATGTAATACTTGTAAGTCTCATATCCTAACACTTTCAAGCTAACCTATACGAAGTTGACTCTAGTATATAATCAAACGACTCTTTAAATGAGTTTTGATTCACTAAAATACGACAACCAAACTTGACATACCAACGCTTAGTGGGTTCAACTGAGCTATGCTCTAACAATCTCCCCCTTTGTCAATTTTAGTGACAAAACTCTTACATCATATGGATAAACAAATTACAAAAATTCCTTATACACATACGCTTGATTCCAAGTTCAACAGCACAAAACCTGCATCAAATTCAATCCTTAAATGCCGCTGCTGACATTATAATAACAAAGCTAATACTCCCCCTACAGGTAAGATAGGTAGATTTTCAATCCGCACGTCTTTGTTATTTTCATGTAGTTCCTCATAACTACGTATCATATGATATGTGACTCCCCCTTAGTCTATGCTTTCACTCTTTTCGTTAGAATAAACGTTTTAGCACAAATGTCCTTTCCCTTAGTGATACTAACTCACAACAAGTCAATATCAGTTGTTTACTCCATATATTTCTCCCCCTTTTTGTCACAAAATGACAAAGAAACGAAAAAATAAAGGACAAACCGAAAGGATCTTACAAATCTCACAAAGAGAATTTACAAACCTATAAGAGCTAAGCACGAGGGTTTTACACACCATTTTAGATAACCAATATCAAAACCGAAACTACAAGTAATTTGGTTTTAACATGTTATCTAGGAAACAATTGCCCGAAGCAATTTTCCCTAATAGTTTAGCACATCAAAAATCGACTAATCACCTTAGTTCTTTTGCTAAACCGATTGCACAAGTACAATCGCTTGTTCGATAAGACCAAAATAAAGATCAGAATTAACTTTATTTTTCTCATCAGGCTCTAATTATTCTCATCAATAACTTAGACCTTTCACTTTTAAACAAGACAAATACTAGGTTAGTTAACTAGTAATTCTTGTTAAGGCGTTCGGTTAGACTTGAATAGCCGAAACCTCCACATTTGATAAGTCTAACTAAGTTCCGAAAAACTTAGTTTCTCTTATCCGGAAATCACTTGGACTAAACAAATGATCCCGAAACACTTTTGTTAAGCCATAAACAATCCATACAAACCAAATAAATCAACTTGTATAATCATTTATCTTCACCGGAAGCAATTGAAACAAACATAGACATTATAGCACCGCAATTGCACCGAAATTTTGTAAGCCTAAACAATTGATACCAAACAATAACGAAAGATAACAATAGTTTTTCTTAACCGGAAACAATTGAATCACAATCAAACATCCATACACAAATAATAGATTAAACATTAATTGTATCGAAATTTTGTTAAGAAAAAACAATAAAAATATGAAATAAAATCATGCTTTTCTTAAACAAGAAAACAATTAACTAACAAGATTGTTACCTCAAATTCCGCATCCTCTTCTCCACTTAAGATATGTAATTAAGCGCAAGTTCACTTAGAACTCTCCCCCATTGATGTTGTCATCCTCCCGCCAAAACAAAAGAACAACAACAAAGAGCAACCTTTACCAGAGAAAGGTTGAAAACCGGTTTTAACTATGCGATGCAAAAGTTGAAACCTCGAAACACATATGCTTTTATGCTAAACCAAAAGATTCAACATATTGTTACTTTTTCACATATTGTTTCTACAGGAACCCCTCATGATCCTTTGATAAAGCCTACCAACATGGGCTAGAACTTAATCCCGCTAAATCAAAAAGTCACTCAAACCATAAGGGTTCACACAATATGAGATCGAATAATAAGGTTATGAAAACCGAAATCAAACATCCCATAAACATACATAGCAATAAAATAAAGCATTCAAGCACAAGCTATGTAACCGAAAACTATCACCAGAAAAATTATAAAATAATAATTTTATTCATAATAAGATGTTTTATTCATAATAGACTTTACAATTGTTGAAAGAAATCAAAAACTGAAGTCTATTATTCTGGGTATTTACTCCTTCATCTTAGCACCGGTGAAGGATAGGTTATTACTTTCGCACTTCTACTTATGAAATTCTTCCAGTAGATAACCTTGTTGCTTGACCAGAATTTCTTTCAGTTGAGATATTTTCGAGAAGGATTCTGCAAGAACATGTAATTCGGTCTTGGATTGAACACAGAAGTGTGTCAATACTTCAATACACTGATATTTCTTCATCATATTCTCTCTTTCCTTCTTGCTAAGACAATCTCACTTTTTGATCTTACTCCTTGATTTCTCGTCCAGAGATGATGTAGATTTATTCTTCAAGAGATCTTTCTGATCTAGCATCTTATCAAGAGAAGACATTGGATCCAGACCCATAGTTCGGACAAGGAATGACCAAAGAATAAAAGGATCTTTATATATTTTTTTTAGAAAATATAATTTTCCCATGAATACGAATATCTTAAATATTTTCAATTACTAGATTTTATTCCCGTAATCTACACGAAAGTTCCTTGAACTTTCTTCTTCCTTACACAAAAATTGGCACACAGTAAGGAAGATGTTCTAATACCGTTTAAGTGGTATTAGTGTGAGATTTTCTCTCACTACGGAATCTTGAACAACAAGAGTGTCCTTGATCTATTATCATATGGAATAATCTCTTTTCGTTACTACTGGTTAACGAAGCATCTTGAGATTGACTAAGGTTGCATATGCAACTTTTAGCAACTCTGTTCTTGAGACAGTTTTTGCATTTTGTCTTATTTTTTCCTTTACCATTAGATGACTTACAAACATCGGAAGACATGTCCATTTTTAAAATGGGTAAATCACTAATGGAGGAGGAAGAAATAAGATTAACAACTAATGAAATATTAGCTGTTTCCTTTTCTTCAGAATCATATGAATCAGAGGTCTCATCAAGAGTTACAGCCAGTGCCTTGTCTCCTGTGTATTTCTTAAGATTGGGACATTCTTTAGCAATATGACCAAACCCTTTACACTTGAAGCATTGTGGCTGATATTCATCGTCTTCTTCATGATCTTTCTTGACTGGAGCACGATCATGTGGACGAGACGATCGATGAGTATCTTTAATGAATCTCTTACTCATTTTCTTTAAGAGATCTTGAAACTTTCTAGTGATCAGTGATAATGACTGTTCAATTTCATCATCAGACAATTCTATAATCTGTTCATTTGAATCATCCAAATGTCTATTTTTCTCCATTGGAGCTTTCAGAATCTTTGCAGCTTTAAAAGAAATTTCCTTAGTTTGAATAGACTGTGATTCATGATCAAAGATCTTTAACATTCCAAAGAGTGTGCTTCGTGAGAGAGTTGAAAGATCATTTGCTTCTATGATTGCATGCTTCTTAGAATCGTATCTTGATGGCAACGATCTGAGAATTTTGCACTATGTCTTTTTCATAGATAGTCTTTCCAAGAGAGAAAGAAGCATTAATTATCTGAGAGTGTTTGAGGTAAAACTCTTCAAAAGTGTCGTTGTCATCCATTCGAAGTTTTTCCCAGTCGGATAATAGAGTTTGAAGTCTAGCTTATTTCTCTGAAGTGTTTCCTTCGAATACGATCTGAAGATTATCCCAAGCTTCTTTCGAAGTTAGGCATGTTGATACATGATGTTGTAGATCACGACTTACAGCATGTACAATAGCATTCAAACCATCTGAATTTCGCTTACAAAAATCCTTTTCTCCAGTTGAGTAATCTACTAAGCGTTTAAACTCAGTTTCCAAATTTGCTACTTTCGGGCGATCATAACCATCGACGACTAATAGCCATGTATTAAAGTCTCGTGATTGAAAAAAAGATCTCATATCAGATTTCCACCATAGATAGTTTGATCCGTCAAATCTTGGTAGTACGTTAATTGAAGTCGATTCATGAGAACTTGAATTCATTTCTTATAGGTTGGATCGCATCAAACACAGATTGTTAGATCTTTTCGTGTTTGCCTACTCTGATACCAATGGAAAAGAAGAGGGTACCAAAATATACCTCAATCTAAAACTTTTCCACCAATAAGTCCTTTTCCGAAAGTGATTGTCTATGGACTGAGTCGAGACAATACAACTAATCGGTTCACACTTCGTGTGATCGTCTATGGATACGAGATCGAGACAATACAACAGTGAAGTATGTTTACTTGATAATAGGTTCGAACTTAACCAAACTCTAGGGATTGTCTATCAAGTAAAATAGGAATTAACGTTTGTGTATTTTACTTCTAATTATAATAAAACAATTATAATTGCGGAAATAGAAAAGTAAAAGACACAACAAGATTTTGTTAACGAGGAAACCGCAAATGCAGAAAAACCCCGGGACCTAGTCCAGATTGAATACTCTCAGAATTAAGCCGCTATAAAAAATCAAACCAACTTCGTATAGTTGAGACCAAGCAACTAAACCTATAGTTCACCTAGTTTCCTCAGTATCCCTGTGCCTCCAACTTGCAGTAAGTCACGCACTTGGAACAATTCCTTTGGTTCGTATTCCAAACAGTAAAGGAACAACAAATGTGTTCGATAACAACTCTTTTCAAACAAAGTGATATGAGTTTAACAAAGGCTCTTCCGTTAAACCAATAAACTCCTTTGTCGGGTCCTTAGATCAATATCTCAACAACTACCGAAGTAATTGTTAGACTATGCAATAAATACATTAATCACAAAGAAGTGTATTGATGCCGATCTACTCAACTAATCAATCTAATCTATCACAAGGATAAACCGATTATAGTTGGATCCCTTTCCAGCCGAAACAAGTATTGTGCACACCAAAGATTATGAACCCAAAAAGTCTTCTTGTCTTTAAATCTTCTTTAATCTTCAATCAGCACCTGCACACAATAACCTTGAATCTTTCGTGATCAATCAAATACAGAACGGAGTCTGTTAATGTTGGATTATCACAAGACGTCTTTAGATCTACAAACAGTCTAAAGATCCCCGTCGAAACTTCGATCTAGTTTGAGTGAATCTTATATCAGAAGAGAAGATTCTCAAGCATAAACAAACTAGGTGCAATCAAAGTTTAACCACCGTTAGTCAATCAAATCAATCGAAAACTAAAATAAACTGCAATTGATTAGTTTCCCACCAACTGTACTAATAGAGCTTCTCAATCCCAAAGAAGTCTTTTAACTGAGCGGCCGTAAGAGATTTCGCCTAATTAGGTTACTTTCCTCTCCGAATAGGCGGCTCCACCAGTAACAACACAACTGAGGTAGTTTTGTTGGCTCTGAGGATTAGTTTGTTAGGAATGCAAACTTCAGTATTTATAGACAAGTAAGTTTGGACACCAAGGAATTTCCAAAACCGAATATTCTCAAAGATATGCAATAAACACAAAATCGGTTTTCATAACTCCTGGAAATGCACTGTCCAAATATTGACCGAAATCCCAATAGAAAAATATATAATCAGTAAATGCACATAACTAATTATTATTTTCTAAAGATATGCATTTATTTGCTGGAGAATAAATAACATATAAAAACTAAGAAACCTTAATTAAAAGATTCTCAATTTATTTCGATCCTGGGATTTTCCTTTAGCTATTAAGGAATATCTTTGAGCAATTAAAGATAAGAGTTACTGCACATGTTCAAAGTATGTCGACATCCTTACTTTGCAAGTCCTTTTTCATACTTACAATCTTGGAAACGATTTGCCACACTTCCAAACAAGATTAGAATTGGTTCGTATGATTTCCAAGAACTATGTGACTGATTATCCTATCAAATCACCAATCATGGGTTTCACGGTTCTACCAAAACAAGTTCGGTTCTACCTCCATGTGAGTACTGTGCATAGTCACACTAGTTACCAAAATTCGGTTGACTAGGTACTAGGATCGGTTCCCCACAACTTATGGTAACTACCTGTATTCGGTTGCACATGTCCATAGGATCGGTTCCCCCAAAAATACAAACTTGTTGCACATGTTCATAGGATCGGTTCCCCCATCTACTAAAAACGTGTTGCACCTCTTACAAGGATCGATTCCCCTCTTGTAAATTATTTTCACCTCTTACTAGGATCGGTTCCTCAATGACTAGATAAAAGTTGCTATTTACAAGGCATCGATCATACCATCTTGAGTGATTACTTAAGATCGGTTTCACTAATAAAAGTCATACCAATACATAAGTCAGGCCTTGTGAATAGTTTTACCAAGATACATAAACAAGTTTATGAGCAGTTATACTAAACACACATATTGGTAATTCAAAATAGATTTGCAATGAATAACAATACCAATAAGCCTAGCGATTTCCATTTCGATTCACAAAACGAGTTTATGAACTTACTTCCTTTAAACGAATGTAAAACATTGTTTCCTAGGATGAAATCTTAACTCATACCCATACATAATCACAATATATAGCATTCATACGATTATGTCATTGTCTTATATACAAAGTTCAATAGTTAAGCAATAAACCTCGTATTGTATTCCTTAATACTATGTCTAACTAGAGTATCATACACAGCTTCACAGTTATGTTTTCAATATGCACGACTTGAAAGATACGTTAGGGAATGAAACAGTTAAAGTCAAATATTACTAACCTCAAGAAGAAGGATGATGTTGTCGTTGTAGCTCCATACTTCTTCACATTCTTCAAGTCTTCATGTAATACTTGTAAGTCTCATATCCTAACACTTTCAAGCTAACCTTTACGAAGTTGACTCTAGTATATAATCAAGCGACTCTTTAAATGAGTTTTGATTCACTAAAACATTACAACCAAACTTGACATACCAACATTTGGTGGGTTCAACCGAGCTATGCTCTAACACTAAGTCTCGGACTAGGATAGAAAGTGTAGTTAAGCTCTAGACTCCACGCCGTTCATTATGCAAAGACGAAAGGAACTGGCGGATCTTCATCGACAAAAAGGTATGTATAGACTTGAACTTATCTATCACTCAAAAGTCTATCTACTCTATCTCCTATCTTGATACAAAAGTCGTATTGCTATATAGACTTCGATTATACACATTTGCTATTTCGAGCCGAGTTTATCTCATTTATCTATTTATCGAAATATGTGTTGGTAAGCTTTCGCATTAGCCAAATTCATCTTTACAAGTGACGAAAGTCATGTTGATTATTTCAATATCTTGAAAATTGCTTTGATGAAAAATAGTGTGCGAATAACCTCTATTTAACATCCTCTAAGAATGTTTCAATGATTGAAATAAAGAGTCTAGAACATGTAACCATCCTTGGATATAAGCATATAATGTGTTCGCGCATTAGTGTATAAGTTCAAAACCGGGAACCAAATGTATGCATACTTGTGTGTGTACTAAATGGTTGATGGAGAATGGGTAAGTATGCGTACCCGTATGCATACTGGCGGAAGTTCACGTCCGTGAATTTCCGCTGAGTTTGGAATCAAAACCAACTCAATCCGGTTACCTAAGTATGCGTACCCGTACGCATACTGGTGGAAAGTTCACGTCCGTGAATTTTTGCTGAGTTTGGAAACCAAAACAAACTCAAATCCGGTTACTTAAGTACGCATACCCGTACGCATACTTAAGTGTGTTACTTTCTAAAATTGATTTGTTCATGAACTAAAACATTTATATATTAAGGAATGCAATTTGCAAACCCTGGATATAATGTTCATGAATCGATTCGAGTGAATCAAAACCGATTTTGCTTCAATTGTGTCTTGTATACTTCTATAAGATCTAAGCAATTGAACAACTCTTTAACTAGTTCATTTGAGTCATTTGGACTAGTTATGGTGAAGATGAATAAGGTTGATATGAAAGTGCTCATATGGCTAACCATTTGGTTAACTACTGTTGAACCAACTAGGTGCACACGTTTAGGTACGGTTACTCAAACCTAAATGACGTATATTTCATTTGTGTATAACAAGCTAAGTTCGATCTAACGGTTGAAAGATAAAAGCTTGAATCTAATCAGGTTTTCATCTAACGGCGAATATTAAATGCTTTGTTACCAAGGTAACTTAGATTACAAACCCTGATTTGGAGACTATATAAAGGAGAACTCTAGCAACTGGGAAACCTAATCCCCACACCTCCTGTGTGATAATAGTTGTATAAGATAGAGTCGATTCTCCTTTAACCTTAGGTTTCTACCGAGACCCTGTAGGTTAACGACTTAACGACTTCATTGGGATTGTGAAGCCAGACCCAACTATTTTCTCTGTAGTTGCGTGATCTGATCTTGCCGTTTCTATCGTGATTGAGTGCAATCGTAAGATTGGCTTGAGATTAATTTCTCCGATAGGCAAGATAGAAAAGTAGTCACAAACATCTTCGTCTCATCGTTTGTGATTCCGCAATATCTTGTTTCGCTAGTCGATTAAGATTATTGTGAGGTGATTGATAATTCTAGGTTGTTCTTCGGGAATATAAGTCCGGGTTAACGATTGGTTCCTGTTCACCTTGATTTATCAAAAGACGGAACAAAACTCGTAGGTATTTCTGTGGGAGACAGATTTATTTATTCTTGTAGACTTTTCTGTGTGATACAGATTTGTTTATTAAAGTCTTCGACTTTGGGTCGTAACAACTCTTAGTTGTGGGTGAGATCAGCTAAGGGAATCAAGTGCGTAGTATCCTGCTGGGATCAGAGACGTAAGGAGCACAACTGTACTTTGAATCAGTGTGAGATTGATTGGGGTTCAACTACAGTCCAGACCGAAGTTAGTTTGTAGTAGGCTAGTGTCTGTAGCGGCTTAATACAGTGTGTGTTCAATCTGGACTAGGTCCCGGGGTTTTTCTGCATTTGCGGTTTCCTCGTTAACAAAACTTCTGGTGTCTGTGTTATTTCTTTTCCGCATTATATTTTGTTATATAATTAAAATATCACAGGTTGTGCGTTTGTATCAATCAATTGGTAAATCCAACTTTTTGTTGTTGATTGAAATTGATTGATCCTGTAACATTGGTCTTTGGTACCGTTCAAGTTTATTTCTCTTGTATTCAATCAGACTTGCAGATTTCTATTTGTTTGAGTTGGGATTGAATCGAGAAATTGAGATATAACTCTTTGATATATTTTTTATTAAGATCGAGTCTGACTGCCTAGTTGATTCTCTTAAAAGTATATTGGAGTTAGTCCATACAGATTGCTAAGCGAAATATTGGGTAAGGTTGTTAGACCCCCGCTTTTTCAAAAGTTGTCTGTCAAATTTCTTAAAATATGAATAATGCAAAAACTACAAAACAAATATGAATGTGGACAATGAGGATGAGAATGATTAGGGGGTCTTTCTCCACTAGTGAACATGAATCTCCTTCAAAATACGTTTACTAACAATCCTAGACAAGTTATAAGTTCAACAAGTCCATTAAACTCCAAAGTCACTTCGTAGAATAAGTTCTCTACTCGTGTCTAGTCAATCAAGCCACATTGAATAAGCTCTCTAGTGTAACTTAACCAACCGATATGTTCTATGAGTCGGATTGATCCTAACCACATGCTCGTAAGTTCGACATGTTAACTTAGGGTTGTCAAATACACATCAAAATCCACAACATCCCATTGCAACGTTGATGTTTTGCTACTTATGATTAAATCACCATAACAAATACGGATTACGGCTTAATAATCTAGCTTTAGAATTGCAAACAAGTTGTCTAATTGGCCACTCAAACACCCTGCAAACAATCCATGGTCATAATCGCAGTAAAAGACAATCAATAAAGCAATATTGAAATGAAAAATCAACTTGATATATCATCGAAGACAAGTCACATAGCTTCGAAGTATCCCTAACCAAATAAGAAATTAGCTACTGGAGTTCATGGCAAACAACGAAACACAAATTCAAAACCAATTAAGCAAACCCAAACAAGTAGCAGGTGGACTGGTGGAATAGTATTACTGCAGCAAACAGATGGAGGTGGTGTTGTATGGACTGCAGGTGCGAAAGCTTGCTGCTATTGGTGGATGGAATGGTGACTGCGAAGTAGGAACTGCTGCTGGCGTGGTGCTGTAACTTGCGATGGTCTGTGAACTGCTGTCCCTGAAGTGCTGGTGGTGTATTGAATGGAGATGAGGTGGAAATATGGTGGTAGTATTCAGGTTGAATGCGAACTGTTGATAGTGGATGAATGCAAGTGAGATGGTGATGCAGGTGGTGTGAAACTGGTGGATGTAGGTGAAGTGGTGTTGTGCAAAATTGGAGATGGGTTTTGGAGAGGAGCAAACTGTGGAGATGAAAACAGTCGCAGGAGGTGGTATTGGATGTTGTTTCCGTAGGTTTTAGGTCCTCTTTTATAGCTCCATTCCTCCCTGTATTTGCGAATCTGATAAACCCAACTTTCCTAATCTAGAACAAACTCTACAGACTTCCATATCTCGGCCTCCATCACACAATTAACGGCAACAGGTTAAGTTCTTAGTTTTACTGGCTCATAAACTTTCGCAGCCTGACTTCTCGGACGAACTTCAGCTATCCTTATACCAATCCAGTAAACCTCTGACCCCCAATGTTCCGTGTTGTTTCCAGTTTCTGACCGGAGTCCTAGCTTCTTCAGTAACTCCTCTTCTTTCGGCTATTTTAGATTCACAAACTTTGCCCAAGACTAACCCGTAACTCAGTCACTTCTCTGCCTTGTTGTTGGATGCCTCTCGACCCTTGATAAGCAGCCACAAACCATGGCTAGCAACTGTTGGCAGGTCTAGTTCAGACAACTATCTTGAACTTGTGAAAAATTGTTATGGGTTAATTATTCTTATGACCCTAGAAAACATGTGTCTTACTCTTTTGGCCCTGGGGTCATATTAATAATTATGCAAATTATTTTCTTGGCCCTGAAACAATTGTGAATATTTCCTGCACACATTCTAGCTGTGCATATTTCCTGCACGGATTCTAGTCGTGGATATTTTCTACACAACTTCATATCAATGTGTTTGTTCATCTTTAAAAAATGGTTTTATAAACTTATTTAATACACATATTATAGTATAAACCATTATGAAAGGTTAATTAACATTGTGGATAATAGTTGCACACTAGAAAAACACTGTGGATAATAGCTGCACACCGAAAAAAGTCGTGGATAATATCCGCACACACAAAAAAAAATACTTTGAATAATAGTTGTACTTTAAAAAAAATTCTGTGGATAATATCTACACACAAATAAGAAAAAAAAATCATTTAAGGAATAATTTTTTTTAAAAATACGAATAATTTGATATTTGTATTTACGCTCGTTGGATTGGTCTTTCAAAAACCTTTCTAAATATATAAAATTTGTCAAATTCCTACGTATGGTTTGTGAGATATGTTATATTGAAGTTGGTTTGGCAATTATACCCTTAAGAATTTAATTTATGTCAAATTTTAATATCTTTATTCATATGACCCTCCTTCTTTTTTAAGGGTTATTTCAATAAAATAGGTTAAAGAATTTTTAAATGGGCTTTAAGCCCAAGGCTATAAGAGTAAGAAAGAGTGAGGTGAGGGCCAAACACTTAATTCCCACAATTGTTAACTCAAGCATATAAGCAAACAACACGATTGCATTTTCTGCTGATATAAGCACGAGATTATTGTTGTCTTATGAGCCGATCACATCTCCTTCCCTGTCATCATACACACAAACCTATTCTCTCTGAATGGGTTTGTGTGTATGATGACAGGGAAGGAGATGTGATCGGCTCATAAGACAACAATAATCTCGTGCTGTTTGAGACGCATTCTCTAAATGCGTCTCAAACATTCAAACAGGCCTGAATCTCCACCATTCAACAATGAAATTAATGGCAGCAACCTTCCTTTTCTTCCCACTATCAATGGCAGAAAAATTCAGTCTTTTTTCTATTGTCTCGGTCCAAAACTGAACTCAAATCCTTACCAAACTCCATTTGAAGCCATACCCATCCTTCCAGATCTTAATAGAACTCTCAAAACCATGGTGATCTCCAGAGCCATCAAGTATTTCAACGGCAGTGAGCTCCTTCCTTTCTCCCTGATTTCTCCAGCTGAAATGAACCCAAATCCTCTTGACTCGAGTTTGAGCATAAACCCAATTCCTGATTCTTGTCAAACCTTCAAAACCCATCTTAGTCTTCTCCGTTCATGGCTACAAATCGACGGCAGCAGCAACAGGTATTCTTCCCTATTTTCACGGCTTGTATTTTAAGTTCTATACACGAACCCAATTCTTATGTGTCTGTGTCGAACTCGTATAAGCTTCTCAATCTCAGTCTGAACTCACGAGCCACTAAGACATTGGTTAGACGACGTTGAGGACTAGGTGCAGAGCTGGTTGGTATAACTGAACTGGGACGGGTCTGAATTAGAGAAATCTGGACCTAGTTTTGTTTCTTTTAAATGATATAGGATATGGTGTCCCCCAGTGAAGTGACAGGTGCTTTCAATAATTCTTGTTTGACTCAAAGGTCGCCGAACAACGCCATAAGCCTCTATTTCTCTTCTTTCCTCTCGCATGACTCCAAAGTACCTACAAAATTTAAAACAAGCATAATACCCAAAAATAAAAGAGAAAATAGTAAAGAAAAGTATATGAAATTGATATTCAAATGATGTATTTTAAGCTCCTATCAATAACCGGTCACAAGATGAATTGGGAAGTTAGTTGTAATCGATCACAAGCTATCTTTGGGAAGCAAGGTGTAACCGATCACAAGCTAACTCGGGAAGCAAGGTGTAACTAGTCACAAGCTACTTTGTGGAGCAAGGTGTAACCGATTACAGCCTGTATTGGGAATCATGTTATAACCGGTCATAACATATTTTGGAGTGATGGTTTAATCAGTTCCATGTACAAAACCAATAAAAATGGCTCATATATTTCTTCATGGTATATGTGAATTAGGGTTTTGGGTTTGTCAAGATGAGAAGCTTCCAGATGTCGACATATTTGAACATGTACATAACTCTTATCATTTATTGTTCAAAGGATACTCAAGGCGATCCCTGGTCCGAAAAAGTGAAAAGCATTTAATTATGACTTTCATCATATATGTTTTAATTACCATCAATTAAAGCATATCCTCTGGAAAAATATTAGTTAATGTGCTAGACTAATAGTAGAAGTTTTCTATGAGATTTTTGAAAATATTGGTTAACATTAATTAGGAATAGGAAAACCGAATTTAGGTACTTTAATGCATATCTTGATTTGGTTTTGGAATATCCTTGTTGTCCAAACAACCTTGGTCTATAAATACTTGAGTTTGAATTTCTTGCAAACTATCCTAAGAGCCAGGAAAACTTTATTATTGTTGTTTCTGGTGGAACCGTCTATTCGAAGAGGAAAGTACCCTAATTAGGCAAAATCTCTTACGACCGCTCGTTTAAAAACTTCTGTGGGATCAAGAAGCTCTACGAGTACCGTGGTGGGAAACTAGATAATTGTAGCATTATTAGTTTTCGATTATTGATTTGATTGACTAACGGTTGTTGAAACTTTGATTGCACCTAGTTTGTTTATTCTTGAGAACCTTCTCTTCTGATATAAGGCTCACTCAAACTAGATCAAAGTATTGACAGGATCTTTGAACCATCTTCGGATCTAAAGACATCTTGTGATAATCAATTATTGTTCTGTGCGTGGTTGATCACAAGAGGTTTCAAGTATTGTTATGCGGGTTATTGAATGCAATCGAATATTTGAAAACGAAGAAGAATTCTTATTAGTTTTCGTATCTTTTGGATTTAGTGCACAAACTGTTAGAGCATAGCTCGGTTGAACCCACCAAGCGTTGGTATGTCAAGTTTGGTTGTCATATTTTAGTGAATCAAAACTCATTTAAAGAGTCGCTTGATTATATACTAGAGTCAACTTCGTATAGGTTAGCTTGAAAGTGTTAGGATATGAGACTTACAAGTATTACATGAAGACTTGAAGAATATGAAGAAGTATGGAGCTACAACGACAACATCATCCTTCCTCTTGAGGTTAGTAATATTTGACTTGAACTATTTCATTCCCTTACGTATCTTTCAAGTCGTGCATATTGAAAACATAACTGCGAAGCTGTGTATGATACTCTAGTTAGACATAGTATTAAGGAATACAATACGAGGTTTATTGCTTAACCATTAAACTTTGCATATAAGACATCGACATGATCATATGAATGCTATTGTGATTATGTATGGGTATGAGTGAAGATTTCATCCTAGGAAACAATGTTTTACATTCGTTTAAAGGAAGTAAGTTCATAAACTTGTTTTGTGAATCGAAAGGGAAATCGCTAGGCTTATTGGTATTGTTATTCATTGCAAATCTATTTTAAATTACCGATATGTGTGTTTAGTATAACCGCTCATAAACTTGTTTATGTATCTTGGTAAAACTATTCACAAGGCCTGACTTATGTATTGGTATGACTTTTATTAGTGAAACCGATCTTAAGTAATCACTCAAGATGGTATGATCGATGCCTTGTAAATAACAACTTTTATTTAGTCATTGGGGAACCGATCCTAGTAAGAGGTGCAGCAAATATACAAGAGGGAATCGATCCTTGTAAGGGGTGCAACACGTTTTTAGTAGATGGGGGAACCGATCCTATGAACATGTGCAACAAGTTTGTAGTTTTGGGGGAACCGATCCTATGGACATGTGCAACCGAATACAGGTAGTTACCATAAGTTGTGGGGAACCGATCCTAGTACCTCGTCAACCGAATTTTGGTAACTAGCGTGACTATGCACAGTACTCATATGGAGGTAGAACCGAAATTGTTTTGGTAGAACCGTGAAACCCATGATTGGTGATTTGATAGGATAATCAATCACATAGTTCTTGGAATTCAGACGAACCAATTCTAAACTTGTTTGGAAGTGTGGCAAATCGTTTCCAAGATTGTAAGTATGAAAAAGGACTTGCAAAGTAAAGATGTCGACATACTTTGAACATGTGCAGTAACTCTAATCATTAATTGTTCAAAGATATTCCTTAATAACTAAAGGAGAATCCCAGGATCGAAATAAATTGATAATCTTTTATTTAAGGATTCTTAGTTTTTATATGTTATTTATTCTCCAGCAAATAAATGCATATCTTTAGAAAATAATAATTAGTAATATGCATTTACTGATTATAGATTTTTCTATTGGGATTTCGGTCAATATTTGGACAGTGCATTTCCAGGAGTTATGAAAACCGATTTTGTGTTTATTGCATATCTTTGAGAATATTCGGTTTTGGAAATTCCTTGGTGTCCAAACTTCCTTGTCTATAAATATTGAAGTTTGTATTTCGAGCAAACTAATCCTCAGAGCCAGCAAAACTACCTAGTTGTGTTGTTACTAGTGGAGCCGCCTATTCGGAGAGGAAAGTAACCTAATTAGGCGAAATCTCTTACGACCGCTCAGTTCAAAGACTTCTTTGGGATTGAGAAGCTCTATTAGTACCGTTGGTGGGAAACTAGATAATTGCGGTTTATTATTAGTTTTCGATTGATTTTATTGACTAACGGGTTCTGAACTTTGATTGCACCTAGTTTGTTTATGCTTGAGAATCTTCTCTTCTGATATAAGATTCACTCAAACTAGATCGAAGTTTCGATGGGGATCTTTATACTATTTGTAGATCAAAAGACGCCTTGTGATAATCCAACGTTAACAGACTCCGTTCTGTGTGTGATTGATCACAAGAGATTCAAGTTGATTGTGTGCATGTGCTGATTGAAGATTAAAGAAGATTTGAAGACAAGAAGATATTTTGGGTTCATAATCTTTGGTGTGCACAATACTTGTTTCGGCTGGAAAGGGATCCAACTATAATCGGTTTATATTTGTGATAGATTGGATTGATTAGTTGAGTAGATCGGCATCAATACACTTCTTTGTGATTAATAGTATTGATTGCATAGTCTAACAATTACTTCGGTAGTTGTTGAGAGATTGATCTAAGGACCCGACAAAGGAGTTTATTGGTTAAACGGAAGAGCCTTTGTTAAACTCATATCATGTTGTTTGAAAAGAGTTGTTACCGAAAAGATTTGTTGTTCCTTTACTGTATGGAATATGAACCAAAGGAATTGTTCCATGTGCGTGACTTATCTACAAGTTGGAGGCGCAGGAATACTGAGGGAACTAGGTGAACTATAGGTTTAGTTGATTGGTCTCAACTATACGAAGTTGGTTTGATTTTGTATAACGGCTTAATTATGAGAGTATTCAATTCTGGACTAGGTCCCGGGGTTTTTCTGCAATTGCGGTTTCCTCATTAACAAAATCTTGCTGTGTCTTTTACTTTTCTATTTCCGCAATTATAATTGTTTTATTATAATTAGAAGTAAAATACACAAACGTTAATTCCTATTTTACTTGATAGACAATCCCTAGTGTTTGGTTAATTCCGAACCTATTATCAAGTAAACATACTTCGTTGTTGTATTGTCTCGATCCTGTATCCATAGACGATCACACGAAGTGTGAACCGATTAGCTGTATTGTCTCGACTCAGTCCATAGACAATCACTTTCGGAAAAGGACTTATAGGTGGAAAAGTTTTAGATTGAGGTATATTTGGGTACCCTCGTATTTTTAATTAGTATCAGAGCAGGCAAACATGAAAAGATCTAAGCGATCCAACCTATAAGATTGAATCTAATGAATGATTCAGTTAACGTAATAACAGGATTTGACTACTTCAAGAACTAGTGTTGGAAAACACGTATGAAGTATGTAATACTCTTATTCCTAAACCAGATAGGAATTATGCAGATGAATGTCTTTAGTGACTTACATAATCCTTTGGCTGTCATAGGATTGTATATCATTATGTTAAGTAACAATGATACAATGGCCTATGAGACATGTCGTATCTTGAAAATGCATAAGATTTTGCTTAATTTTTTTTTGAACCTCGGCTATTGTGTTCTGGCAAAATCAGGAATCTTAAATATATTTTGGATCGCCTACCAAAGTATATACATGTACATTTTCAGATCATAGACTTTCAATGTTTCGCTTTCTAGGATGCATTTTGGAAACCGTGTAATCCTTCATGGGATGATTTTTAGGTTAATAATTATATTAACAATGGCCATCTTCATACACCTCACAACTGTTTTAATGAAGCAAGTGATCTCTTGAAATATTACTGGATTTATGATTCGAATGGTATTTTTAACAAATATCATATCTTGTTCAAATTACTCACTGCATACTCTATTGGAAAATTCCTAAGTGAATTTCATGGGATATTATCAAATCTTGGTAATAATAGAGTATACAGATATTTGGACAAAAATATAGAATTAATCCAACATAGAGATCTTGTCCATGAAAAATCGGTGTTCCAAAAGAAGAACCTAGACACAAAATCGGAATTGTATCCCCACAAGCCACGGTTTTCGATTTTTGTAGTATTTCCTAAAACTAGTTATTTCCGGTTTTTGATATATACTCTTCCTATAAAAGATAACCTCTTGCTAGGTTTTCAAACAAATTGGGAAAGATTGTTTGAAACCGTAACTAGGGTTTTTCATATTTTCGACAGTATGATAAAGAGGAAATCAGGAGAAGAAAACTCTGAAACAGACAAGTTTGTCTTGAATCCATTTATTCCTCCCAGAGAATGTTGAGAAAATCAAGTATCCTCACTTGATCAAAGGTAAGCATGATCTTACGAATTTTGTAGATAATACATGTTTTGAAAGATATCAAGCTTTGAAGGGAGTAAGCTTCACTGAGGAGAAGAGATTCGATCCAGATGTTTCAGAAATCAGCAATGTGAAGTTTATTCAAGGCCGAATCTGGGGAAATATGTTCGGATTTGAAAAATATTCACCTGATATAGTAAGAATTTTTTATGGTAATATTCACAATATTAATCATGAAAAGCTTACTTTTAGCACTTTGGTTGGAAATACTTTTCTTCATGTCAACAGAAAGATGATATCAGAAATCATCAACTACAATGCGAAAGGGCATATGATTACATGTTCTGAAATTGAGCACGATAACATTTCAAAACTCATCACTGGTAAAACTGTTGAATGGAAAAAGGGAAAGATGCTAACCAAAGACGTACGCTTACACTTAAGGATTTTCGGTAAACTTGCTGTGGAAACTCTTTTTGCTTGTACGAAAGATTCTTCTATATGGAATAGAGAATTTGCTGAACTTATATACTACCTTCTTGAAGGCAAAAAACGAATTAATATTTGTGGAATAATTATTAATCAAAGGATTAAAATCATTGAATCTCTCAATACCACAGGATTTCATAGAAATATTGGATATCCCTGTCTCATCACCAAGCTGTGTGAAGGTGCAATGGGGAACAACTTTAGAGATGAGAAAGATACTAAGTCTGTCTCTCAGGGAATTATCAACCGAATGAGTGGAACTCAAAAGAGATCTAGTATCTCATATGATCAAATCTATAGCAATGGAGATCTCATGTTCCATATTTTACGTTTTGGGAGACAATTGGACTGTATTCAGAAACAATTAGCATTTGCCTATAGAAATGATCCGGAAACCCTTGAAGGAATCCTAACGATCAATAATGAGTTTTTAAAAGGTGAACAAGAAGAAGACTCTGATGAGCAAACAAATGAAGATTGATCTGTCTTCAAGCAATTAAAATAGACAGTGGTTTTTGATTTCTCTCATTAATTGTTTTAGGTCTATTTTATGAAACTATCTTATTATTATGAATAAAATTATTATTTTAAAATAATTCTTTTGATAGTTTTCGGTTACATAGCCTGTGCTTGAATGCTTTATTTTATTGCTGTGTATGTTTATGGGATGTTTGATTTAGGTTTTATTACCTTGATATTCGATCTCATAATGTGTGAACCCTTATGGTTTGGGTGACTTTTTGATTTAGAGGGATTAAGTTCTATCCCATCTTGGTAGGCTTTATCAAAGGATCATGAGGGGTTCTGGTAGAAACAATATGTGAAAAAGTCACAATATGTTGAATCTTTTGGTTTAGCATAAAAGCATATGTGTTTCGAGGTTTCAACTTTTGCATCGCATAGTTAAAACAAGTTTTCAATCTTTCTCTGGTAAAGGTTGCTCTTTGTTGTTGTTCTTGTGTTTTGACGGGAGGATGACAACTTTCAATGAGGGAGTGTTCTAAGTGAACTTGCGCTTAGTGACATATCTTAAGGGGAGAAGAGGATGCGGAATTTGAGGTAACAATCTTGTTAGTTAATTTTTTTCCTGTTTAAGAAAAACATGATTTTATTTCATATCTTTATTGCTTTTGCTTAACAAAATTTCGGTACAATTGATGTTGATTCAATTATTTGTGTATAGATGTTTATTTGTGATTCAATTGTTTCCGGTTAAGAAAAACTATTGTTATCCTTCATTATTGTTTTGTATCAATTGTTTAGGCTTACAAAATTTCGGTGCAATTGCAGTACTATAATGTCTATGTTTGTTTTAATTGCTTCCTGTTAAGATAAATGATTATGCAAATTGATTTTTTTGGTTTGTATGGATTGCTTATGGCTTAACAAAAGTGTTTCGGGAACATTTGTTTAGTCCAAGTGATTTCCGGATAAGAGAAACTAAGTTTTTCGGATCTTAGTTAGACTTGTCAAATGTGAAGGTTTCGGTTATTAAAGTCTAACCGAATGCCTTAACAAGAATTACTAGTTAACAAACCTAGTATTTGTCTTGTTCAAAAGTGAATGATATAAGTTATTTTTGAGAATAATTAGATCCTGATGAGAGAAATAAAGTTAATTCTGATCTTTATTTTGGTCTTATCAAACAAGCGATTGTATTTGTACAATCGGTTTAGCAAAAGAACTAAGGTGCTTAGTCGATTTTTGATGTGCTAAACTATTAGGGAAAATTGCTTCGGGCAATTATTTCCTAGATAACATGTTAAAACCAAATTACTTGTAGTTTTGGTTTTGATATTGGTTATCTAAAATGGTGTGTAAAACCCTCGTGCTCAACTCTTATAGGTTTGCAAATTCTCTTTGTGAGATTTGTAAGATCCTTTCGGTTTGTCCTTTATTTTTTCGTTTCTTTGTCATTTTGTGACAAACAGGGGGAGAAATATATGGAGTAAACAAGTGATTTGACTCGTTGTGAGTTGGTATCACTAAGGGAAAGGACATTTGTGCTAAAACGTTTATTCTAACGAAAAGAGTGAAAGCATAGATTAAGGGGGAGTCACATTCCATAGGATATGTAGTTATGAGGAACTACATGGAAATAACAAAGACGTGCGGATTGAAAATCTACCTTTCTTACCTTTAGGGGGAGTATTAGCTTTGTTATTATAATGTCAGCAGCGACATTTAAGGATTGAATTTAATGCAGGTTTTGTGTTGTTGAACTTGGAATCAAGCGTATGTGTATAATGAATTTTTGTAATTTGTTTATCCATATGATGTAAGGGTTTTGTCACTAAAATTGACAAAGGGGGAGATTGTTAGAGCATAGCTCGGTTGAATCCACCAAGCGTTGGTATGTCAAGTTTGGTTGTCATATTTTAGTGAATCAAAACTCATTTAAAGAGTCGCTTGATTATATACTAGAGTCAACTTCATATAGGTTAGCTTGAAAGTGTTAGGATATGAGACTTACAAGTATTACATGAAGACTTGAAGAATGTGAAGAAGTATGGAGATACAACGACAACATCATCCTTCCTCTTGAGGTTAGTAATATTTGACTTTAACTGTTTCATTCCCTAACGTATCTTTCAAGTCGTGCATATTGAAAACATAACTGCGAAGCTGTGTATGATACTCTAGTTAGACATAGTATTAAGGAATAAAATACGAGGTTTATTGCTTAACCATTAAACTTTGCATATAAGACATCGACATGATCATATGAATGCTATTGTCATTATGTATGAATATGAGTGAAGATTTAACCCTAGGAAACAATGTTTTACATTCGTTTAAAGGAAGTAAGTTCATAAACTTGTTTTGTGAATCGAAAGGGAAATCGCTAGGCTTATTGGTATTGTTATTCATTGCAAATCTATTTTAAATTACCAATATGTGTGTTTAGTATAACCGCTCATAAACTTGTTTATGTATCTTGGTAAAACTATTCACAAGGCCTGACTTATGTATTGGTATGACTTTTATTAGTGAAATCGATCTTAAGTAATCACTCAAGATGGTATGATCGATGCCTTGTAAATAGAAAATTTTATCTAGTCATTGGGGAACCGATCCTAGTAAGAGGTGCAAAACGTTTTTAGTAGATGGGGGAAATGATCCTATGAACATGTGCAACAAGTTTGTAGTTTTGGGGGAACCGATCCTATGAACATGTGCAACAAGTTTGTAGTTTTGGGGGAACCGAATTTTGGTAACTAGCGTGACTATGCACAGTACTCACATGGAGGTAGAACCGAAATTGTTTTGGTAGAACCGTGAAACCCATGATTGGTGATTTGATAGGATAATCAATCACATAGTTCTCGGAATTCAGACGAACCAATTCTAAACTTGTTTGGAAGTGTGGCAAATCGTTTCCAAGATTGTAAGTATGAAAAAGGACTTGCAAAATAAAGATGTCGACATACTTTGAACATGTGCAGTAACTCTAATCATTAATTGTTCAAAGATATTCCTTAATAACTAAAGGAGAATCCCAGGATCGAAATAAATTGAGAATCTTTTATTTAAGGTTTCTTAGTTTATATATGCTATTTATTTTCCAGCAAATAAATGCATATCTTTAGAAAATAATAATTAGTAATGTGCATTTACTGATTATAGATTTTTCTATTGGGATTTCGGTCAATATTTGGACAGTGCATTTCCAGGAGTTATGAAAACCGATTTTGTGTTTATTGCATATCTTTGAGAATATTCGGTTTTGGAAATTCCTTGGTGTCCAAACTTCCTTGTCTATAAATATTGAAGTTTGTATTTCTAGCAAACTAATCCTGAGAGCCAGCAAAACTACCTAGTTGTGTTGTTACTGGTGGAGCCGCCTATTCGGAGAGGAAAGTAACCTAATTAGGCGAAATCTCTTACGGCCGCTCAGTTCAAAGACTTCTTTGGGATTGAGAAGCTCTATTAGTACCGTTGGTGGGAAACTAGATAATTGCGGTTTATTATTAGTTTTCGATTGATTTGATTGACTAACGGTTGTTGAACTTTGATTGCACCTAGTTTGTTTATGCTTGAGAATCTTCTCTTCTGATATAAGATTCACTCAAACTAGATCGAAGTTTCGACGGGGATCTTTAGACTATTTGTAGATCTAAAGACGTCTTGTGATAATCTAACGTTAACAGACTCCGTTCTGTGTGTGATTGATCACAAGAGATTCAAGTTGATTGTGTGCAGGTGCTGATTGAAGATTAAAGAAGATTTGAAGACAAGAAGATTTTTGGGTTCATAATCTTTGGTGTGCACAATACTTGTTTCGGCTGGAAAGGGATCCAACTATAATCGGTTTATCTTTGTGATAGATTGGATTGATTAGTTGAGTAGATCGGCATTAATACACTTCTTTGTGATTAATAGTATTGATTGCATAGTCTAACAATTACTTCGGTAGTTGTTGAGAGATTGATCTAAGGACCCGACAAAGGAGTTTATTGGTTAAACGGAAGAGCCTTTGTTAAACTCATATCATGTTGTTTGAAAAGAGTTGTTACCGAAAAGATTTGTTGTTCCTTTACTGTTTGGAATATGAACCAAAGGAATTGTTCCATGTGCGTGACTTATCTACAAGTTGGAGGCGCAGGAATACTGAGGGAACTAGGTTAACTATAGGTTTAGTTGCTTGGTCTCAACTATACGAAGTTGGTTTGATTTTGTATACTTTTCTATTTCCGCAATTATAATTGTTTTATTATAATTAGAAGTAAAATACACAAACTTTAATTCCTATTTTACTTGATAGACAATCCCTAGTGTTTGGTTAAGTCCGAACCTATTATCAAGTAAACATACTTCGTTGTTGTATTGTCTCGATCTTGTATCCATAGACGATCACACGAAGTGTGAACGTCTTAGTTGTATTGTCTCGACTCAGTCCATAGACAATCACTTTCGGAAAAGGACTTATAGGTGGAAAAGTTTTAGATTGAGGTATATTGGGGTACCCTCGTCTTTTCATAAACCTTGATCTTCTGGGATCCAACTAGAATCGGTTTATCTTTAATAGACTTAATTGATTAGTTGCATGAGATCAGCATCGCTTTATAGTTTCTCTTAGAGATCTGTTTGCGAATCTAGAAATTGATTATTTCGGTAATCAACATTTAGATTGATCTAACTATACAAATGAGTTTATTAGTTTAAACAGAAGAGCCTTTGTCAACAACTCATATATCTTCTAGCAAGATTGATTAGAGTGGTTACCAAATAGATTCTTCCTTTTCTGTTTGGAATACGATCCAAAGGACTTGCTATTCATGTGCGTGACTCTAGAAGTCGAAGGCGCAGGGATACTGACGAAACTAAGTAGCTAGGGGTAGTCTGCTTGGTCTCAACTATACGAAGTTGGTATTATATTTTGTATAACGGCTTAATTCTGAGAGTATTTAGAACTGGACTAGGTCCCCGATTTTTTCAGCATTTTCGGTTTCCTCGTTAGAAATATATTGTTGTGTCATTTACTTTGTTTTTCGCATTATAATTGCTATTATAATTAAGTAAAGTACACACGTACATTAACTCCGTAACACTTAATATTGATTATATAGAGTTTCGGTTTTATACTGTACCTATTATCAAGTGCACACTTTGTTGTCGTATCGTCTCAATCTTGTATCCATATTCAATCACACAAATGATCTTGTTGTTGTATTGTCTCGATCTCGTATCCATAGACGATCCCACGAAGTGTGAACCGGATTTGTTGTATTGTCTCGATTCTGTCCATAGACGATCACATTCGGTAAAGGACTTATAGGTTGATATTTAAAAGATTGTGGTGTATTTGGATACCCTCGTCTTTTCAATTGGTATCAGAGCATGCAAAGACGAAAAGATCTAACAATCTGTGTTTGTTGCGATCCAACTTATAAATCATGGGTTAAGGAAAGACTAAGCGAATGCATAAAAAGTCTAAAGAATCACTTAACGTACCTCAAGACACCTGCTCAACAGAAGTCCTCTCGTCAAAGTTCATATTGCTCAATTGAAAATATCCCTAACAAGATGTTATTGAGTTCTGTACTTGAAATTCCTGGAGAGCGGTTAAGTATAAAAACCTTTGAACTAGAAGAATCGAGCAAAAAATTTCTTCAATGTTCCAATGAACTTCTTGCTGCACTTGAAAAAAGAACAACTCTTAACTACCATGTATGAAAACCTTGGTAAGGAGCATGAATTGTTAAAAGAAAATCTCTCGCAACAAGTACTATGTCTCGAAGAAAGAGTAAGTGCTGAACTTTATCGAGCAAAAACCGCTGAGAAAGAACGGGATGAAAGTCTCAAAAAGATTTATCTCTTGGAGGAAGAACTTGTTGACTCTAATGCAAGATCCAATTCTCAACAAGAGTGCTTCAAAGAGAAATAAAATACTTTTCTATCCCATGTAAAGCATTTAGAGGATAATCTTACCTCTGCTCTTGATAAAAACAAATCATTAGAAGAAGAAATCTCTAAGTTGAGAAAAACTTAACGATAGCATAAACAATTTATCTCTTTGTTGGAAACAAGAAGAAGTCATCGTGATACGCGGGGCTTGGGTTATGAAGGATGCGATACTTCAATCTATGGCAAAGAGATAAAGTTTGTCAAATCTTCAAGTATGTCTACACAAAAGGATGTCTCTAATATCAATGATACTCCATGTTGCTGTATAGAAACTAATGATGCCAAACCAACAAATAATGATCGATCAAACGAGGTGTTAAAGGAAAGCTCTATTGAAAATAAGAAGAAATCAAAGTCTCCAAAAGTGCGAAAAAGGAAAGGGTCGTCACAAGAATATCCACAGAAAGGTAACAACAAAAATTATAAATTTTATAATACTAAACATTGTTATTTTTGTGGTAATAAAGATCATTTGCAAAAAAAAGGTAAGATTCGTAGGATGTAAAATGCCCTTCTTTTTATATCAAAGGAATTGGCTAGAGCTTCGTTTCATACGAAGAACTTTGATAAGTAATTCTCAACAAACGGACAAGAGATCTACTGTAATAATCCATGGTCTGTTCATTATGTTTTAAAGTCATTTAAAAAGGGGTACAAGAAAAATGGCTTTAAAAATGCAAAAACAAGATCTGTTGCTCATCCTTTGAAAGGAGAATCTTCGGAGACAACTTTTGAATGTGATGATACATCATATCTCAAAAAATGGAAGAGGAAAAACAGTCAAAAATAACGTACTGTTACTTAAAACAATTTCTTCTTACCCAATCACTATTTTGTGATTTAGAGATTTGTTTGGACAATATGGGTAATTCTAAATTTCTAATTGTTTCCTCTTAATAAAGATTTCCGAAAAATCTACAATTACTTCGAATAAAAAGTTTCTTTTTATAAGAAGTCAAAGTCTTATAAAAATCTAACTTCTGTTCTAAATCTGCTTCTCTTTCGTGAACCATGAAAGACCTAAAAAATGTTATATCAAAACTGATATACTCTTGTGGATTTCAAGATCTTTTAACTAGAAAACTTCATATAATTCTTTTCACAAAGAATGAGAAAGTTTACAGTGAATTTGTTGGAGAATACTGTGTTCACCAAGTGGAAAGTATCCTTGATACCTCTAATAAGGGAAGATTCGAACTCTGTTCTAAACTGTTCTCATTCCAGATTATGCCGTCCCTTACTGAAGTTAGGGCAACAACTAGTCTTTGTGAAGGGGTTCTTGAACTAATTGGAAGAAAAGAACTCTTGAAGAACTATCCTCAATTGCCCACAATGAGATTATTTTTCATGTTGGCTGTTGGGAATCCTATAGAGATTTTCATGATCTTGGAGACTGAGGAAAACAAAGACAAATAAGTTAAAGATCTACTCAGGAAATATACATCAATTCGTTGATTTATATTGATATTTTGTATAAGGTCTATTTGAATAAAACTATCTATTATGAATGAATAAAATTATTATTTTATAATCTTTGTTTCATTATTAGATAGTTCCGATTGCATAATATGTGTATAAATGCTTATATTTTTGCTATGTGATTTCGGATTTATGAGATGTTTGATTTCGTTTTTTATTGACCTTAATATTCGATCTCATATTTTGAAAGCCCTTATGATTTGTGTGGATTTTTGATTTAGCGGGATTAAGTTCTATCCCATGTCGGTAGGCTTTATCAAAGGATCATAAGGTGTTTCGATTGAAACTCATATGTGAAAAGTCACAATATGTTGATAATCAATTTATGTTTACATAAGTTGTGTTTAGCATAACATATGTGTTTCGGGTTTCAACTTTTGCTATTGGCACACATTACTTAAAACCAATTCAACCTTTCTCTGGTAAAGGTTTCTTTTGTTGTTGTTCTTTTGTTCTTGTGAGAGGATGACAACACACAGGGGGAGAGTTCTTATTTGAACTTGCGCTTAATGATATATCTTTATGGGGAGAAGTGGCTGCGGAAATTGAGGTAACGATTTTATTGTTAGTTAATCGTTTTTCCTGTTTAAGAAAAGCCTGATTATATTGCATACATTTTGCTTTTTCTTAACAAAATTTCGGTACAATTGACATGTTCCATTATTGTGTACAGATTGATTTTTATGATTCAATTACTTCGGGTTAAGAAAAACTGTGTCAATATATTGGCTTATAATTTGGTATCTTTTTTATTTTTGGGTATCAAATGTTTTTGCTTAACAAAATTCGGTGCAATTGCGGTGTTAGAATGATTATATTTTTTTTCAATTGCTTCCGGTTGAGAAAAACAATTGCAAGTTAATTTATTTTGGTTTGTATTTATTAGTTTTGGCTCAATAAAAGTTACGAGGTCATTTGTTTAGTCCAATTGATTCCGGATAAGAGAAACTAAGTTAATTTTGATCTTAGTTAGACTATCAATTGGAGGATTCGGTTATTCAAGTTTAATCGAATGCCTTGACAAGAAAAACTAGTTAACTAACCTAGTGCGTGTCTTGTCTAAAGGGAAAGGTCTACCTTATTTTCTGAAATAATTAGAGCCTGATGAGAGAAATAGAGTTAATTCTGATCTTTATTTTGGTCTTACCGAAATAAGCGATTGTACATACGCAATCGGTTCAATAATAGAATTAAGTATCTTAGTCGATTTGTTGGACTAATAGGGAAAATTTCTTCGGGCAATTGTTTCCTTGATAACATATGAAACTAAATTACTTTTGTAGTTTCGGTTTTAATATCGGTTATCTAAAATGGTATGAGAAACCTTCGTGCTTAACTCTTATAGGTTGTATAAGTTTTATAGATTTGTAAGATCCTTTCGGTTTGTCCTTTAGTTGCTCGAACCTTTGTCATTTTGTGACAAAAAGGGGGAGAAAAATATGGAGTAAACAAGTGATTTTTAATCACTAAGAAAGGACAATTGTGCTTAAACATTATATCTAACGAAAGAGTAAAGCATAGCCTAAGGGGGAGAAACATATCATCATGTTGTGTAGTATTTAGACTATAAAAGGGGAATAACAAAGATGTTCGGATTGAATATTTACCTAGCTTAGCTTTAGGGGGAGTAAAATATTTTTTTATTCAAATGTCAACAACAGCATTTATTTATTGAATATATGCAGGTTATTGTGTTGTTGAAACTTGAAATCAAGCATATGAAGAATGAGTTATTTTATAGTTCGTTTAGCTCTATATGTAATAAGAGTTTTGTCACTAAAATTGACAAAATGGGAGATTGTTAGAGCATAGCTCGGTTGAACTCACCAAGTGTTGGTATGTCAAGTTTGGTTGTCATATTTTAGTATCAAAACTCATCTATAGTCGCTTGATTAAATACTAGAGTCAACTTCGTTTAGGTTAGACTAGAAAGTTTAGGAATGTGGAGACGTACAAGTTATTCTTACGAAGACATGAAGAATGTGAAGAAGTAACGAATACAACGATGACATTATCCTTCCACTTGAGGTTAGTAATATTGACTTGATCTTTTCTCCATTCCTAACGTATCTTTCAAGTCGTGCTATATTGAAAACATAACATGCGAAGCTGTATATATTGTATATAATACTCTAGTGATGAGACTTGGTCATAACAGTATGATCGAATTATCAAGGAAAACATATTACGAAGTATAAACGCTTATCTTTTGGAACTTCGTAAATACAACATTGACATAATCTATTGTATATAGTTATTTGATTATGTGTGCATTATATAGGTATGATTTCATCCTAGAAAACTATGAATCTTTACATTAGTTTAAGGAAGTAGATGTATGAACTTGTTTTCATTATCGAAAGGGAAATCATGATTGGTATTGCTATTGTTTGAATATCTTTTGGATGACCAATGGAAGATAACTATGGTAGAACTTATCTTAACTTTGTTGAGACTTAAGGTATAACCGGTCATAGCCTATATAATATAGCTAGTTGTAATCGGTCATGAGCTACATTGAAAATCAAGGTGTAATCGAGCACAAGCTATATTGGAATGCAGGTTGTAACCGGTCACAAGTTACTTTGGGAACCAAGGTATAACCGGTCACAAGATGAATTGTTAGTTGTAATTGATCACAAGCTACATTTGGGGAGCAAGGTGTAACCGATCACAAGCTAACTCGGGAACCAAGGTGTAACCGGTCACAAGCTATTTTGTGGAGTAAGGTGTAACCGATTACAACCTGTATTGGGAATCATGTTGTAGTGATTCTGTTGAAAATGGTAATTTGGGTGTGTCGATGAGAAACGAATCTAAACCCTAAACAAATGTACTGCACATGATTACTTTAGATTCGAGAGATCAATCTGTACAACTCTGACCTAAACCAAGAAATGGCCTTTCCAGTCTTCCTTCGGTCACAAAATGAAGGAGAAGGGTTGATCTTAGGGAGGGAAGCAGAGAAGGTGTTGAGATCATAATGATGAACTCTGTAAAGTGTAGTTTTTATGACTTGTATCAGAATGTAGAATCGGCTTGCAAAGTGTAAGCTGTAGATCCTGGATGGTTTTATGAATACTTGCGTTGATAACCAATGTTCTTGGTTGAAATAGATTAAAAAATCTATTTATACAAGTCATAGTCGAACACACTGATCTCGTTGGAAGTGAGAATTGTGAAATAGTGGAGATCATGGGTGAATGGTGAAAAACCGTGTCTTATGGTTATGGGAAGACTGAACCACCACTCCTCTACCTGTCACCTATCCGCTATTCCAGCCACATTCTCTTAATGGGCGTGTTGCACGCCACACGTTGTAAACCGCCATACTAATACCCTGATGAGCATCCCCCAGTTGTGACATGTTTGATGTCTCGAGTATTTTTTGTAGGAAATATGGAGAAAATTTCGTGAAGAATGAAACGAGTCCTTTATGGTAGTTGATAAGCGGGTCTTGCTTGAAATACCTAATTGTTTCGACCAATCACGCGCAGGATTGACGACAGGTGGTCATAAGTGACAAGTCAAGTTGTATGAATGAGACTTTCTGTGAGCCAGCGCTCAAAGAATAGCATATGGTGCTTTTAGGTTAAATAATTATATTTTTGTAAAATCGATATTAATAAAATATCGTTTGTAATCGATGCATGTAAAGTATCGCTTTTAAGTAAGCAACTCAAAATAATCGATGTATATGAAGCATCGTTGTATAGAGCCTGTTTGAGTGGGTCACGGATTTCATGGTTTTAAAAGGGACGTGACCGACCATCTTTGGGCAGCTGCCAGGAGCTGTTTAGTATAGGTCGAGGACAGGGTGACCAGTCCTCATAGGAGAGGAATGACCGACGGTCATCATGGCACCACATTGGTTAACTCAAATTAAATCTAAGCCGGTCAACTTGGGCGGTTGAGATGATTTGCGGCAGTTATTGATTGCCGTTGAATTTATTTAAGATTTCGTAAGTAGTGTGACTAGCCTACTTTGGCCTATGATTCGGAGCGGAACCTGCAGTCTAGGAGCGCCGTGATTGGTCAAGACCAAACATGGGTCCCGATGAGCATAATGACACCTCATTGGTCGCCCAAGATTGAATCTAAGCTAGCCGATTCGGCCGGCTAAGTTGGGCGGATATGATCAATTTAAGACTGCCATGGGCGGTCATAACCTAATAAAACCCCTTTTTGAAGCCGCTCGACTAGCCTACTTTGGCTAGCAATTTTGATCGCTGCCTGCAGGCTAAAAGAGTTCTAATTGGCTTAAATAAAAGTGGGTCCGTCGGTGAGTACCATGGAATTTGTTCGGTCGTTCCAGGAAGTAGCCAAGCTCGTCAAATCGACTGTCCAAGTCGTGTGGTCGTGATCGTTTCGCGACTGACTTGGGCGGTATAGATCATTTTTCGTATATAAGAAGCGGCGTGACTAGCTTACTTTGGCTAACAATTTGGAGTAGCAGCAGGTAGGCTAGAAGCGATATGATTGGTCGATTGGAAAGAGAGGCTGGCGGGAAACAACCTGAGGCGGGGACGGTCGGTGATGGAAGGCGCCAACTAGGGTAAACTGACCGGCCAAGTGGCGCGGACGCGCCCCTTTTGCTGTTTCCTTTAATTGTCGCAGTTTCCCTTTTTATTATTTTTCGACTTTTGGTAGGATTCCATTCCTACTAGCTCCAGGATGGGCTGGTTACCTAGCTTTCCTAGGTTTAGTCTCGACCAATAGGGATTGAGATATCACACAGGCTCCATTTATGGGAAAAACCCTAATTTTTGCAGGTTAACACAAAATTAGGTTAAAATTGAAATTTTGCAAACTGATGCAAAATCACTCAATTTAGATATTTTGTGTACTAACACAAAATTATTATTTTTTTGCTCTTACGAGCAGTGCAGCTCACAGCTTGCACTTTGATCAGGTACCTCCATGCATATATCAATTTAGACACTTCGGGAAATTAATGTCACTCAGCTAAGAATAAACATTAATCGTCATATCATGTCAAAATTGAGAGTTCGGCTTAGAACACAGCATATAATAGATACTCAGCAGGCTCCGACATTAGTGAATATTGCAGCTAGGATCTTAAATACTCGTTAGGCTCTATATTAGTGAACAATTCATTTAGGAGCTTGAGTTTCAATACAATATGAAGAGTGGCATAGGCACTCATCAGATTTTGACATATTCATCAAATTCCTTGCAGAATATAGACATGTCAAGGTCTACTACTTCTGATGCCGGGTCAGGTAGACAGACTTTTACAGTTTTTGCACTAAACTAAAAATCTCCATCAACACATGTTATATCCGGTCACAACATATTTTGGTTTAATCGGCTCCATGTACAAAACCAATAACAATGGTTCATATATTTCTTCATGGTGTATGTTAATTAGGATTTTGGGTTTGTCAAGATGAGAAGCTTCCAGATGTCGACATATTTTAACATGTACATAACTCTTATCATTTATTGTTCAAAGATATTCCTTGATACTCAAGGTGATCCCCGGTCCGAAAAGGTGAAAAGCATTTAATTATGATTTCATCATATATGTTTTAATTACCAGCAATTAAAGAATATCCTCTAGAAAATATTATTAGTTAATGTGCTAGACTAATAATAGAAGTTTTCTATGAGAGTTTTCAGAAATATTGGTTAATATTAATTGGGAATAGGAAAACCGAATTTAGGTACTTTAATGCATATCTTGAGAATATTTTCGGTTTTGGAATTTCCTTGTTGTCCAGACAACATTGGTCTATAAATACTTGAGTTTGCATTTCTTGCAAACTATCCTAAGAGCCAGGCAAACTTCATTTCTTGTTGTTTCTGGTGGAGTCATATATCCGGAGAGGAAAGTACCCTAATTAGGTGAAATATCTTACGACCGCTCGTTTAAAGTCTTCTGTGGGATCAAGAAACTCTACGAGTACCGTTGGTAGGGAACTAGATAATTGCAGTGTTATTAGTTTTCAATTATTGATTTGATTGACTAACGGTTGTTGAAACTTTGATTTCACCTAGTTTGTTTATTCTTGAGAACCTTCTCTTCTTATATAAGGCTCACTCAAACTAGATCAAAGTATTTACGGGATCTTTAAAACCATCTTCGGATCTAAAGACATCTTGTGATAATCCATTGTTACCAGACTCCGTTCTATGCATGATTGATCATAAGAGGTTTCAAGTGTTGTTGTGCAGGTTATTGAAGGCAATAGAAGATTTGAAGAAGACGAATAATTCTTATTAGTTTTCGTATCTTGTGGATTTAGTGCACAAACCTTGATCGTCTGGGATCCAACTAGGATAGACTTGATTGATTAGTTGCGTGAGATTGGCTAGCTTTATAGTTTCTCTTTGAGATCTATATTGATTGTGTATAAAAATTGATTATTTCGTTAATCAACATTTAGATTGATCTAACCAGACAAAGGAGTTTATTAGATTAAACAGAAGATCCTTTGTCAACAACTCACATATCTTCTAACAAGGTTGATTAGAGTGGTTACCAAACAGATTCTTCCTTTGTTGTTTGGAATACGATCCAAAGGACTTACTATTCATGTGCGTGACTCTAGAAGTCGAAGGCGCAGGGATACTGATGAAACTAAGTAGCTCGGGGTAGTCTTCTTGGTCTAAACTATACGTAGTTGGTATTAGATTTTGTATAGAGGCTTAATTCTTAGAGTATTCAAAACTGGACTAGGTCCCAAGTTTTTTCTGCATTTGCAGTTTCCTCGTTAACAAAATCTTGTTGTGTCATTTACTTTGTTTTCCGCATTATAATTGTTATTATAATTAAGTAAATTACACACGTACGTTAACTCCATAACACTTGATATTGATCCTATAGAGTTTCGGTTTTATACCATACCTATTATCAAGTGCACACTTTGTTATCGTATCGTCTCGATCTTGTATCCATAGTCAATCACACAAGTGATCTTGTTGTTGTATTGTCTCGATATCGTATCCATAGACGATCACACGAAGTGTGAACCGGATTTGTTGTATTGTCTCGACTTTGTCCATAGGCGATCACATTCGGTAAAGGACTTATAAGTTGATATTTAAAAGATTGTGGTGTATTTGGGTATCCTCGTCTTTTCAGTTGAGGTATTTACTTTTCCTTATCCCTAATCTCCCCAGTTGTTTTGGATTGGTTAGTTTATCCTAGACAATAGGATGCAACTTCTTGGTTTGTGCTGGATAATTGAATCCAGTTTTCGTATATGAATGGAAAAATCATTTAACTAGTACCGTATTGGATTTGGGTGTTGGGTTGTATTAGTAGTTATGGGCCTAATCTTAATTTGGCATATTAGTTAGATTAAGTTAGTTTCAAGTTTGAAACTAAAAGAAACCTAAAACCAGATACATAAAGGGACACAACCCTTAGGGAATTGAAATTGAAATTTGAAAGACACCTCCCTTGAAAAATCCTTAAAGCATCATAATTCTTCATTGAAAAGAAACTAGTAATTTCTATAAATACCCTGCACACACTTAGGAAAAATGAGAATTAGAAACCTAATTATTATTTTACTGCATTCTATTGAAATCATCAATTAAGTTTGTGTTAAAGAGAGAGTTCATCAATTTTAGTTTTGGTTCGTTGTTTCTTGAAGTTTGGAGTGCTACTACATTGACAAATAAGTCGTTGTATCATAGGAGACAGACATCGATAGTCCGTAAGTACCAGTACGGGGTGAATATGTCTTAAGGCTAGATGATATAATCCTTTCCTTGACTCTGGTTTGGTCTAATTGGGCTCGCATCCTTCTTCTTTTTTCTTTCTTATTACAATATTGCCAACAATTTGTGTCATGGTCCCAAAAAAATTCCTGGTGATTTGATAGATTTGTTGCGGACATGGAAAAGAAGTATCTAAGTTTGCATGGGATGGTTGAAGGTGTAGGTGAACCGTGTGTTGATATTCATTAAGTTATACTTGGTAGTGGACATATAGTGGCCAAGCAGCCGAACTAAAGCCACCAGCGGTACAAACGTGGCCGCTTGGCCGTAGCATAGCCGAGAGGCTATATGTCAGAAATCAAACCATCGGTTTTGATTGTTTGATTATTTATGTTATTTGGTCATTTCATCGTGGGGTAATAATATCTAAATATGATAATTTGGTTCTCTTTGAGATTTCTCTTAAGGGCTAAACAAATTGTGGGAGTAACGTAGCCTTGCTTTTAGAAGTACAAATTAGACTTCTAGAAAGAAAAATAAGTAATGATTTGTGCATTAGCACATGCACCCTTGATACGCAATAAAAAGAACTGTACGTGAGAGGGTGCACACACATTTTGGTGCACGCCCCTCCACACACCTGCTTAGATATTTTAATAATCAGACAAAAAAACTCGTTCAACTAAATATGAATATTGGGAAAACGAAAGGAAGAAACATGTTACGTCGCAACACACATAAGTGACGAGTAAGCATCATTTTTTATATCATTTTACTAGGTAAAAGATATAACGGCTTTTTCTATTTATTTATTTTAGCGCAAAAGCTTCTTCTTCATTAATGGAAAACCTGAAACACAAATTACATCGAGAATCACAGCGTAATAAACGGCATGGTTGTAATGGTGGAAGGTTGAAATTTCGATAAATAAAAAAGAAGAAATTCCTAAAAACAATCTAATACAAGAATAATAAAATCGACTGATTCAGAGAGAAGATAGTCTTCCTACCATGTAGCAACCATTTGATAGGTTGTCTTCACGAGAAAGTGGCGTTCCAATAGAAATGAAATAATCAGCCCAAAATATTTATCGAATAAGTGGAATTGTGGTGACTGCAATCCAAAATTGTATTTGAAAAAACACAAAAATATGAACCAATAGCTACTAAAGTAAATAAAAAACACAGTAAAAATACAAATATGAAACACCATGTATAAAAGTGTAGTGATTGTTAAAATATGAGCATCCAACTAAAAACCAATTGGCAATGAGTGGAGAGGCCAGGATATGGGCATCCAACTCAAAACCAATTGGCGATGAGTGGAGAGGCCCTAAGGGATTATAAACCGCAGGATCTTAGATGCCCAGACAATGTGGAACTAATAATCTCAACACGCCCCCTCACGTGTAGCCTCGTTGGGTCTGACACGTGGACAATTAAATCGGGTGACGCAGAAGTAAAGGCGCGGTCAAATGACTCGTCGCAAATAGCCTGCTCTGATACCATGTTATAATATGGGCATCCAACTCAAAACCAATTGGCAGTGCGTGGAGAGGCCCTAAGGGATTATAAACCGCAGGATCTTAAATGCCCAGACAATGTGGGACTAATAATCTCAACAGTGATAAAAGTGCAGGCAAGAAATATCAATAATCTGCTGGCACATAAAAGAAGAAAAACCTTTAAAAAGTTTAATACTCACCAAGATAAACTAAATAAAAGAAATCTTAAAGAAAAAGAAATAGATAAGAGCTCATCCGGATTCTCTGAAATTTGGCCGGTGTTGTCGATGGAGATCTTCGTGGGATGGGAGAGGAAGAAAACGTGGATTTTTTTTTTACTTACTCCCTCCGTCCTTAAGCAGATGACTTCAAGTTTGCACAATTCTTAAGGTAAAGAGGAGTGGAGAATATTTTTAAGTATTTTTTACAATTACACCCTTATGGATAATAACTAATAAATTTTGAAATGATTTATCTCTCAAACTATACCACGGATATTCGTAAACTTTATACCATTCAAAGACATTTTTAAAAACCTATCTAGCCAATATAAACATGGGTATCAAATTGTACATATTTTTTATGCTAAAAAATAATCAATTAAAATGGTAGTTTTATAAATATACTTTGGTTAATGATATAGGTCATCTATTAGTGGGACAAATTTTAAAAATGAATACGTCATCTATTTAGGGACGGAGGGAGTATTTTTTTTTTCTTTTGGTTTTTAAAAAAGTGGAATGCATGTAACTGTTATTATTATTATTATTATGAAAAGAGCCATCAGAGGCCTTTATTATAAAATAAACATAAGTATTTTTACACGAAGTTAGTCGGTAGCCGAGCCACTAGCCGAGCACCTTTTTGGATTTCCATACCTACTCTATGAAATATAAATCTGCTTGTGCAACAATCTGCGTCATTGTTTGCAAGACAATTCTTGAGTCGTTTCAAGAAAACTACTGTATCATCACCTAATTCTCCTAAGGTGGTAAAAGCGAGAACGCCAAAACCGTACCCATGGGACTTACAAGTAGCTAAGTACTTGTAACTACTAATTTTCCCATAGTCTACGTAATGTATACAACTCATAGGATCGGATACTATGTGGTAATGATACCTCTGTTGAACTGATAATGCTAAGTTATAAAAGATATCGAAGATCACAATAATAAAGAAGAACACGAATATAATGTAAATGGATCTAAGTTATCATGAGACACAAGAGATTATATGGTTCGACTTTTGTCTATGTCGACGGGGTAATGAGTGATTGTTTGTATTAAGTTGTAGTGGTTACAAAGATCTTAAATGCTTCCCAAAGTAATAGAGAGAACTCAAGTCGAAGTTAATACTTAAGTTCTAAACATTAAAGAGGTATAAGCTTAAGACTAGATCTCATTCTCCTAACTATTGAATACCCCTGGTTTGTTGGTGAAGCTTGGTATTTATAGCCCCTTCTGATCCAGGTATATCTTTGCTGTCTTTGGATCCATCGTTCCCTGATATACCTTTCGTACAAATGGTACCTTCGTTCACCGCGAGCTTTCTCCGGTCGGACTCTGCCACCTCAGCTGACCCACGTTCCTTCGGGAACTTCCCAGCCTCAGTACAGATTGTAACTTCGTTCACCGCTAACCTTTTCCAGTCAGACTCTGCCACATCATCTCTCTCCACGTGCTTTGATTAAGCGTGTAGATAAGAGATTTGTGCATTTAATGCTGATTAGATATGTCATCTACCTCTGTCCCTTCGCCAGCTGCCTCTCTCTAGGCTAGGCTTTACTTTTCTATCTTGACCGTCGAGGTATCCCTTCTTGGGATAAGATAAAGTAGATATGCGCAGGTGTTTTCTGCTACTTAGGTTCCTCTGTATAGCGAGGGCTGTACAGTTATCTTGCATGCGACTACTGAAACCGTGACACGTGCTCCGCGGAATATTGGTATTCACAGTTTGCCCATTTTCTTTCATATTCTACCGTTTGGTAGGATTGGAAGAAAAAACTTCCGTAACGCCACCATTTTTGCACGTATGATAAGTTGGGTGGTCCCCATGTGTCCTTTCATGCAATAACTTCCCTTTGAATTTTGGGACACCCAAATTTTTGGATTCTCCAGCCGCCTATAAGAAGAGAATAATCAGAAGGGATTTCATTAACTTTCCCTTCTCCTCACGAACTGTCGCTCTCTCTCCCTTTCTTAAATATTTTCTCCGTCTTCCCTTCCTCTAACTGCCGATTTTCTTCTTGGCTTTTGGATTCTCGCGCTCGTTTATCATCAACAGGTTAGTATGTGTTGCTCTTGCAACTCTTTATATTCTCCATGCTTTGCTCTGTTTTCATCTTTCTTTGATTATTGAAGTTGCTGTCATTTTTGCATGTGTTGATTTTCCTCTTCCCATGCTTCTTCACGACATTTGATGACACGAGTTACTTCTCGTTTCATGATTTTACCATGATTATGCCATGAATGTTCTTCGTCTGCAATTTTGGCTACGGTGATGGATATCCTCCATTTTGTCTTAAGATGGGATTGAACAGTTTCCTTTGGTTGGTTTAAGCAAACCCATGCCCAAAGTATGCTTGTTTTTGCCCCAAATACGTTTTTGAGTCAACTGCAATTTTTGTCCGCCATTGTTGAAGTGCTGTTCTTCCTGCTGGTGCTAGGAATTATGAGACTTCCGAATAAGCCTGCGCGTAAAGATCAGAGGCCTAGATCGTCGACTGAGCCTCCTCCGCGTATGGATCATCCTGATGCTACGCCCTCTCCTCCCCCTGAGGATACATAGATACCTGAGGGACCTGAGGTAGCCGTGGAAGATGAGGTAGAAGAAGTTGCTGTTGAGGATCTTCCTCCCCCTCCACCTCATTTTGAACTCCAAAGGTTGCAACTTCGTGACAAAGATAGTTATACTAACTTATCTTTGACTGAGATCTCCAAGTCATTCCGTCTGCATAAATTTGATATCTCTTTTGTCGAAGGCCCTGATGTTCTTACTGAATCCATGATTCGAAGCTTTCCTTACGATGAGAACAATCTCTGGATTAGTGTTGGCCAGTTGGCCGCAGGTATGCTCCTGCCTTTGTTTAGTAGAAAGGATCCTTTCTACTATGATGTTTTGTCTACCAGGGATGATCCGGTGAACAAGACTCAGGTTCGAGGGATCATGCAGTACACTGGTAATTACTGGTGCGCCCTTCGTGAGTGTTGGTATCGTAGCAAGGGTAAGACTACTTTGAATTCTTATGACCCTTTTGCTCCTGGGAGGTCTAAGCAAGAGGATTATACCCCTGCCAACTTCAATGCTACCTATGCTGATGCCATTCAGAAAAGTAACCTTCTTCCTTGGAGTGTTGGCCCCCGCCGTATTCATGTTACTGCCAAACAGATTAAGGAGGGAAACAACCTTCTTCTGTTGGAGGAGATCGACAAGACTGGTCTAACTGTTATCCCTTACTCTGCTAAGCTTTTCTTGCCGAAGTTTGACCGCATCTGTCTTGATCTTGATGATCGCTGGGCGCGTACTCCTCTTCGTGTGGTGGGTCCCTGGGCCTACGGTTTTACTACCGCAGATCCCAGCGTTCCTCGTATAGCTTTCTCTCTGCCTGCCAAGTATGATGGATATCAGCCTTGGGTTTCTAATCCTGCTGCTTCTCATGAGGTAACCTTCATTTGCTACAGAAGCTTTTCATCATTTTTTGTTTTCTCTGTTTTGTAGCCTTTGCTAAGTATTCTGATAGCTCCTTTGTAGTCTGCCCCTGCTTCTTCTGCTGGGACCGCTCCGGGCTCTGCTACTGGGACTGCTCCGGGCTCTGCTGGTAACTCTGTAGCTACCAGGACCAGGAAAAGAAAGGTTTCGGTTGAAGCGGCTACACCAACACCTGCGGAGGTAAGGATTACAGCTATACCTTTGTGCTCGTAGGTTCCTTAGTATTTTTCCCCTGATCCTTAGCTGGTGCATGTGTTCTTCTACAGTCTTCCAAGAGGAAAGGCAAGTTGAAGGTGCCCTTAGTCCTCACTTGGACGATATTGAGGAATATTTTTCCAAAGATAGTCCTAGTCCCCTTCGTGTTGTCTCTATGGAAGGTTACAACCTCCCAGTTGTTGGTGATACTTCTTTGCTGAGCCCAGTTAGTGTTCAAGCTGTGACTCCTACTTCGTTGCCAAAGGTACCCTCGTTTTCTGTTCTTGGTGATCTGCAACCTGTTACCTCGGCTATTATTAGTGCTATAGTGATATCTTCCAAGAGTCTTCCATCATCTCCTGCTACTTCGCTCCATTCGAGTGGTTCGTTTACGAAAGGTGTTGCTCCTGTGGTGAAGGCTGGTGGCTCAGACTCTCAGCCGAGGAAGAAGGTTGTGATTTCTCTTGGTGGCTTCTCCTTCAACGTTATGCCTGCTTCTTTGGGAAGCGCACAGTCTGTTTCTACTACCCCTGCTAGCAAAGTTGTTGGACCTCCACCTTCGTCACCAGATTGGACCGTACTGGGTAATCTTCCCTCTGCTGGTGATATGGACTTAGGTGGTACTTCTATCCAAGCCTTCTCTTCCGTTCCCAGCTCATCCACCATTCCGTCTCTTTGTCGTGGTGAGGATTCAGTACTTGTGCCCCACGCTCATTCTCAGACGATTGGTGGGGTTCTTACAGATCTTGGGAAGGGTAAGTTGCCTGAGAGCTTGAGTCTTGGGAGTTCTGACGATGCCATCCTTGAAGCCATACTGCGGGATGCAAAGGGTCCCTTTTCTGCTGAGGTTGATCGTCATCAACTGGCTGGTTCTTTGGAGGTTGCTTCACAGTTAGATGTTTTGTCTGCTCAATATCGTATGGATAAGGATCTATTCTTTGACCCGGACTGCCTTCGCTCTAGCCAGAGCTTTGGTGAAATCCGCAGGGGTAGCATCCAAGAGATGGAGGCCTTCATGGACACCTACGCTGATTTCCTTCCTCGTCTTTCGCTGTTCTCAGTAAGTGATTCTTACCTTATTGTTTTATGCCTTGTTTTGAACCTCCGTTTGTTCTTATGCTCCGTTGTTTGCAGCTTTACAAACAAATCGACGTTGGCTGCACCTTGTTCAAGTTTTATAGGGCTAAGTGTACTCACTTGAGTGCTCTGTTGGAGCGCACCCGTCAAGATCATGCCCTTGCTAGCGCACAACAATCTTCTTCTAGAGATGTTGATTCCGCTGCAAAGATATCTTTGCTAGAGAGTGATCTGAGTAAAACTCAGAGGTCCTTAGAGGCTTGCTTGTTGGACCATGAGAGAGCAAATAACGCTGCAAAGGCTACTGAGGATGGTCGTAAGGCCGCTGATTCTGCTCTGGCTGATGAACCCTCCAAAGCCATAGGTTCGTTTCTTCTTTTCCCTAGCTTTGTCTTTACTTTTGTTTGGTAGTATAGTCCTGAGAAAACCTACGCCTGTCAGCTGGTAACTCTAGTGAGCTCAGACATCTTCGGGAGCAAGTAGCCAAGTTGACCTCCGATGTTTGGTATTATAAGAAGAAGTCTGATAGGTTGATGAATGTGACTGTTCATAACGAGGCCCAAATTTCTCTTGAATCTGCTCATAACGCAGATCTCGTGAAGCAGATGGCTTCGTTCCGTAAAGAATGTGACGAAGCCCTTAAGTGGAAAGAAGGTCTCATTTTAAAGCAAAAGGAGGATATTGCCTTAGTTGAAAAACGCCTCTCAGCTCAAGAAATTATCCGTAAAAAGTATCATACGGATTTCGAAGATGCTTGCGTCTCCTTAGCCAAGGTTACCGCAGAACGTAACGTTTTGTCTTCTGAGGTCTGCTCTCTTAAGAACAAACTTGTTGAGGCTAGTTCCGTGCCTTCTTCCATTTCTCATGCATATTTGGTTAAGAGATTGGAAGAGTTAGAGAATGTTTACCAGGTTTTATCCTCTGAGAATGCTTCGCTACGGATTGATGTTGAGGATCTTCGGACCGAACGAGACACCCTCGTGGAGGATCTTGATACTGCTGAGATGGATCTTGCTGAATCTCAGCATATTTTAGAAGAATCCCTTAGCCATGCTAGAGGTAGCTTAGGGTTCCTTTTATTCCCGTAGCATTTTTTGTGCCCCTTGTTGCCGATTTTCTTTACTTATCCCTCTTATGTCCACAGGTCTCCAGGAGCAGCTTGTAGGAGCGAATGCCAAGATCAACCGTCTTGAGGGTCAAGTGTCTTCGTTGGAGATTACTCGCCGATTCAATGATGCTGCCAAGTTTAAAGCTGAGGCACTTCAGCAGGCCAATGACCAGCTCAGTGCCCAGATGATGGAGCTTCGTCAGAAATCGGCCTCTGATTTGGAGGCCTAGGCTTCTCGAATGAAGGTGCAATATGAGCACTCGGCCATTGATTACATCAATGATTCTTTTGCTGAAGCTGAATGCCAGGATGACAGAGTCTTCTTTCCTCGTCTTCCTTACCCTTGATTCTGTTGTTTCCAGCTTTGTTTAAGTAAACTCTTTGTTGTTTTATGTCCTCAACTGAGGTATCTTCTTTAGCTTTGATGTCTCTCTTCTTCGAAACAATGCTTTGTGAGGTTTTGAACCTTTGTTATCTGCAACTTTTAAGACATGTTAGACATATTTTGGTAAAATTGTTATTTCCCTTATGTTACTGCATGTATTTTTTGTTTAGTGTCTAATTGATCGCACAATCAAGTTATCACAAGGTGCTAAGGTATGCTTAACCTTTGGTGGAACATTCAACGTCCTACCCTGATATCCTTTGGCAAGAAGGTATCATGGTGGCGAAGGTCTCTACGTGGGCAATAATTTTCCTATAACCCTGCGCATTCAGCGCGAAGACTGCTTTACTTCGACAAGGTATCTCTATAGGGGATGTCTTATTTTTTCTTATGCCTCATGAAAGGAGCTGTCGCTCCAAGGATCCGAGATTGACATATGCGCAGTTATGCCTTGCCTTGCCTCATCGTCAATCCTGACGGAGGGTGTCTATTCTAACCCAATTGTATTAATCAAAACTAATTTTTAGCAAAAAGTTTCTTTCATTGATTATTAAGGTTTATAATACCTTAGATCAGGGACAGAACATGGTAGGCTATTTCCTTTCCCTTTCTTCTCCTGAGTGATCATTATTCTCTTACGGGTAGTACTTTTTTAGGTACATCGCATTCCAAGGATGCTGTAGCACTTCACCTTTGGGGATTCTAAGGTAGTAAGACCCTTTCCCGGCGATGTCATGTACGATGTAGGGCCCGTCCCATGTCGGAGTTAGTTTGCCCCACTCCTTCTTTCTTTGATATGGCGGTATCTGACGTAGTACGTATTCTTCGACCACAAAGTTTCGAGGGATGACCCTCTTTTTGTATTCCCGAGCTAGCCTTCATTGATAGTTTACCATCCTTTGCAAATCTACTTCCCTTCTTTCTTCAAGGTCATCCAGCTTTTCTAACATCAAGTCTGTTGTTAGATTCTTCTCATATGCCTCCGTTTTCGTCGTTGGGAGTATTATCTCCGTTAGGATGACTGCTTCAGATCCGTAGGTCAGCAAGAATGGATTTTCCCCCGTAGCTGACCTTCTTGTAGTTTGATAGGCCTATAGGACGTTGTGCAGTTGTTCGCACCATCTCTTCTTGTATGCTCGTAGCTTCTTTTTTAAGTTCATCGCTATGGTTATTTTTGGTCGACTCCGCTTGTCCATTGCTCTTAGGGTATATAGGAGTGGACTTGTTCTTCTGAATGTTGAAGGTATCAAACAGCATGTCGATGTTCTTTCCTTGTAACTGCTTACCGTTGTCTGAGACTATGGCGGCTGGTATTCCGAACCTACATATGATTTGCTCAAACAAGAATTTAAAGACATCTGTGTCCCTAATTCTTACCAAAGGATTTGCTTCCACCCACTTGGTGAAGTAATCTGTAGCCACGATAAGGTATTTTATTCTCGAGGTTCCCTCTATCAAGGGTCCGACAATATCAACCCCCAATTTGAAAAATGGCCAAGGGCTGATGACTGAGTTGAGCTCCGTTGTTGGTGCTTTGATTTTCCTGGCAAAGCATTGGCACCTTTCACATCGCTTAGCCACGTTATTGTAATCCTCGTCCATGCTTAGCCAGTAGTATCCTTGCATTTTGGCTTTGACCGCCAAGGATCTTCTTCCGCTATGGTTGCCGGCATCTCCACTGTGTATATCGTGGAGTATTTTCCTCCCTTTAGTTCGTGAGAGGCACCGCATTAGAGGTCCGACAAATGACCTCCTATATAATATTCCATCACGAAGGTTGTACATTGCTGCTTTTGATTCGAGTTTCCGAGCTTCCTTAGCATCGACTGGTAAGGTACCTTAATCAAGGTACCGGTGGATTGGAATCCTCCAATCATCTTCTACTTCGTCTTCGTTACCTTCGTCCGACATGGATTGGTCTTTGTCATACTTTTCAGCTTCGTCATCTGATTATTTTATTTATTCGTTTGTTTCTCCTTTGTCTGCTTCTCTCATGGACCGAGTTTGAACGGCCAGAACTTCCTAAGCGCCTGAGATGTGTCCTTCTATCGAAGGTTCGTATATCCTTCCAATTTATACGGCGGTGGTTTTTTTGTCTTTTAGCATAGAGGATATGAATGCAAAGGCATCTACGTGTCTGTTGTCTTTTCGACATACATGCCTGAATGTTAAGTTACTGATTTTTGACGCATGCTCCTGAGCTAGCTTTAGGTACGAAGATAGCACTGGATCCAAAGTTTGGTATTTGAGTTCGATTTGCCTAATGACCAGCTGTGAATCACTAGTCAACCGAACATCTGATAAGCCTGGCTCCCGTGCCAAGCGTAGACCATGTATGACCGCCTCATATTCTGTGATGTTGTTGGTGTATTGTTCGAATCCTAACCTGAACGCGTAGATGAGTCGGTCTCCGGTAGGGGTTGTTATTACAATCCCTATGCCTGCGCTTTCTCCATTGGAGGATCCATCTACGAATATCTCCTATCTTCGTGAATTCTGAGGTTCCAGCAGACCTTCTGGTTCTTGCTTGTCTTCCTCCATTCCTGGGATGTCGTCTACCTCCGCTTCGTCGCTGAGAGGTAGGTCTTCCAGAAAGTCTGCTAAGATTTGTGATTTCTCAGGCTTCCTAGTTTCAAAGATTATGTGGAACTGTTTGATCATAGCATTCCATTTTGCCACCCTTCATATTTTCTCTGTGCTATCGAGGATTTGACCTATATGAGCGTTCGTGAAGATTTGGATGGTATGTGCATCAAAATATATCCTTAGTTTTTGTGTTGACACTACTAAGGAATATATAAGGTTCCCCATCTTGATGTAGTTACGCTCTGCTGAGCTGAGTGTTTTGCTGATGTAGTAGATGGGCTTTTCTCCTTGCCCTTGGTCTCGTACCAATACTGCGCTTACCGCGTAGCTTGTGGATGCTAAGTATAGAGTGTGTATTTCACCTGGCTCTGGCTTCTGTAAGATGGGTATTTATGCCAAGTGCTCCTTGAATTTTTGGAAAGCTTGCTCGCATTCCGTGGTCCACACGAACCTGCTTCCTTTCCTTAGTGTATCGAAAAATGCCTTGTATTTTTCCGATGACCTTGCTATGAATCTTCCCATGGAAGCTAAGATTCCATTTAGCTTTTGTACTTCCTTTAGGGTTTTCGGAGATGGCATCTCCATTATTGCTCTGACCCTTTCGGGGTCCACTTCTATTCCTCGCTTAGTTACCAAGTATCCTAGGAATTTTCCTGAGGTTACTCCAAACGTGCATTTCTCCGGGTTTACTTTCATGTGAAAGTTTCTCATGACTTCAAATATCTCCCTTAGGTCTGATAGGTGGTTTTTCGCCTTTTTTTATCTTGAAAAGCATGTCGTCCACGTAGACCTCTAGTATCTTGCCTATCCATGGCCTAAAGATTTTGTCTACCAATCGCTGGTATGTTGCCCCCGCGTTCTTTGGTCCAAAAGGCGTCCTTGTATAGCAATACAAGCCTCGTGGGGTAAAGAATGCAGTATGCTCCTGATCTTCTTCTGCAAGGGCGATTTGGTTGTAACCGGAGTAGCCATCCATGAAGGATAGTCTCTGGTGACCTTCGGTTACATTGACCAGTTGGTCAATATTTGGCAACGGGTAGCTGTCCTTGGGGCACGCTTTGTTGAGATTGCCAAAGTCGATGCAAATGCGTACGCCTCTTTTCTTCTTGGGTATGATGACCATGTTAGATATCCACGTGGGATATTTGACTTCTCGTATGAATCCTACTGCCAGGAGCTTTTGCAACTCCTTCTTTACTGCCTCTTGGTAGATATCTGCCACCTTGCGGATACGTTGCTTGAATGGTGGCATTTATGGTTTGAGCCGAAGGTGGTGGGAGACCAAATTCAGGTCAATTCCTGACATGTCTTCCATTGACCAGGCAAAGGCATCTGCGTAGTCACGTAGTATCCTTTGTAGTTGCATCTCCTCGTCCCCTTCTAGTAAAGTTCCGATGTTGATCATCTTTGGTTCCGTCTCCGTTCCGATGTTGATTTTCTTTGTTGGTTCTACCAGTGAGAAGGTTTGTTTCTGAGGTCGTGTAGGAGTGCATTTCTGTAATTTTCATTTGGCGGAGAAGTCCGCTACCGGAGTGGCGGAGGTGCTCGCTCCTTGAACTGAGGGGGCTTCGGGGACTTTGAAGCCTTCGTCTTTTACTTCGTTGGCATTTGCCTTTCGTCTTTTTCTTTCATGTTGTTGTGCAGCAACTCTTTCTTCGTTGAGTCATACCTCAGCTAAATTACATAGCCTTGCTTCTTGTTGATCACCTTTGATTTCCATTTCACCCATGGGTGTAGGGAATTGAAGGTACTGATGATAGGACAAAGCTGTTCCTCTTAACCGATGGACCCATAGTCGTCCCATAATGACGTTGTAGGGCGAAGGTGCTTCCATAATGCAGAATCTTGTATTGGTTACTAAGGGTCCTGCGCGTACCTGCAAGACAATTTCTCCTTTTGGTCTAGAGACTGCTCCATTGAAGCAGTATATTGTGCAAGTGGATGAATCCATCTGCTTAGTTGTCAAACCCATACGTAAGAATGGTTTGTAGAACAGTACATTTAACGAGCTGCCCCCATCAATGAGGACCTTCGTAACATTCCATCCATGTATTGGAAGAGTGATCACAAGTGGATCGTTGTGCATCTCGACTTCCTGGTTGGCGTCTCTTGTTGAGAATGTTAATGGCGTAGCCATCCATTCTTCCCATGTGCTAGTAGGTGGTCCACTTAGCTTGAACACTTTATGGGTTTCTATCTTTCTTCCGTTCCGAGCCAACTCGAGGATATCTTCGAGTAGTTCTTATTGGCCTCCGCTGGAGAATGTGATCAGGTTGATGTATTTTCCGTCCTGAGGTAGTTCTACCCTTTTCTTGGGTATTACCTCTGTATCCGCTGGTTGTATTTGCACATACTCCATGAACTTGCCTTCGTCTATGAATCTTTGAATCGTGATCCTTAGGTGATAGCATGTGTCAGTTGTATGCCCGTAGTACTGGTGGTACTCACAGTACTCCTTAGCCTCCTTTGTTTTATCTGGTTGCTTTCCCCTAGTATTAGGGTAAGGAAAGCCCGGCTTCGCTCCTTCCTTGCTTAGAATGTGGGAAAACGTTGTATTCAGCTTCGTGTAGACTTTATCTACAAACTCTTATCTTCCTTTTCCTCTGCCTTTGCCAACTCTGTATTTTGATCTTTTGTATCGAGAGCTGGTTCTACCCCCGGCTTCATTTTGTCTCTTAGGTATCTCCGGAATTGGTTCCAAAGAGTTGGTTCGTTGCGGGGTTGTTGTTATCTTTGTTTGCGCCCTGGGGTTGTCCTTCTGTATTTCTTCGAGTCTGATGTAGCGATCTTGGACAACCCTAAGCTCTCCTTCGGAATCAAGGGCTCGGTTTTGAAGCTCCATGAAGATAGCCGAGGTTCTATCAAGTCCGTACTTATAGCAATTAATGCTAATTTCTGGATTGACTTTCCCGATTGCTTGGCATGTCTTCTGCCACATGTCTGTGTATTGCATCAATGTTTCCCGAGGTCCGATAGCTAAAGCAAATAGCCTATCTAACCCTGCCTTTGTTGACTTGTTGTACATGTATGTCTCCAAGAACACCATAGACAATTGCTCAAAAGAGTCAATCGAGTCTGCTGGAAAATTATCATACCATGCCAATTCTGATCCCGTCAAGCTTGCAGGAAAGTACCTACAAAGTACTATCTCATCTCTTTCCCAATGGGCAAGGACAAGAGTACCAAGCAATCCGAAGACCGAAAGAATAGTTTTGAGATCATAATCCAACTATTTTGATATAGTTTTTTCTTCTTGAAAAAAAATCTTCTCATAAAAATATGATAATAATATGCCCAAATTCTTAAATCTTGATCACCACCCTTGAACTTCCACTCAAAATCTTCATTAAAATCACAAAAAAAATGTCATGAGAGCGCATAGAGAATCTTCATAAAGGAGAAGACATTAACAAAAAGTGCAAAACACCCACAAGAATAACATAAAAAACTCTTAAACAAATCTAACCTAAACTACTAGCTATCTAGGAAAACGAGAAAAATGAAAGAAATTTGGTCGGATCCAGCCCAAAATAAACTAGATCTGAGCATTAAGTTTTAATGGTGGTGAAGGCTTTTTTTTGGTTTGAGAATGCCTGTAACTATTAGATGTCACCACCTTCGCGTATAACGGTTCAGTACTCCACAAGAAAATTGTGATAGATAAAATGACGAAAGTATCAAACATAAAAAAAGAACAAGAAAAATTAGGTGGAGTTTATTATGAATTTGCATGTTAATTGGATTTGGATAACAAACTAATGGAACCAACAGAAGGTATATTATGATCAGTGGAAGCCAACACTCAACTACCACATATATAGAACCTTTGAGAGAGAAAATGAAATGAAAGGACCAACAACAAGAGGTCTTTTAAAACAATTTCATTTCTAGACTCAAGAACCTAGCTAAAAAATATTTCTCAACAATCATTTATGGAAACTTTGAGAGAAAGAAAATGAAATAAAAGGAGTGACAATGAGAGGAATGATTTCTTTTAAAGTAATTTCATTTTTAGACTCAAGAAGCTAGTTACGAAGAAATTCGCACTCTAGAGTTCTTGAGATGTTTGACAGCCCATACATAAAAACTATGTTCATCAACAAAGTGGATAAAAGACCACAAGAGTAAACTGTAATTTGCAAAATGCACCACTCATCAACCAGTAAATATTTGTATTTTTACGATTTCTCTCAATCATAGACAGCTATAAGAATGTGAATATTGTTAGAACACTTTAATTAATCTTAACACCAAACAAAAAGAGAATAAAAGGTACCAAATCTATATTCCAAACCAAACCTGGATTTTACTCAAAAATAATGTTATTCTGTTCTACATTGTTCCACTCACTAATTTCTGTCCCTCTTTAACTCGAGTATCTTTTTCTTCAATAGCATTAAAACCTAACATTTTTGTCATTCTGAGCCATAAAACGTATGGTGTAGCTACAAATATTCCAATAAGCTCCTCACACCGAATTTTGTTGAGCTTGAAGTCGATGTCTGATGAAGACAGCAAGCATTGAACATAGGCACCTCCTAATTCACAGGGAATTGAATAACTTATCACTCCATTTCAATTTGTAGGGCTAGCTTCTTTCTCTGTAGCCACGACATTTATTATATATACCCTTCAGGGGGTTCAGCAGGTGTTAAGCAACAACAACCTAGCTAACTAACATAAGAAACTAGGTGTTCTAAATACTAATTTTTTTTGTTTAAGACTATTGTACTGATTTATCTGTATTGGTTCAGTACTGGTGGCACAGACTAATGGGAGTTGCCTTACACTTGGTCATTGGCACATTGGGTATTCCTTAATTTTCTTTATTTTAATCATCAAAACTCTCTATTATGTTTTGAATGTTCTGAATAATTGTACAGGACTCCAATAACATTTGTTGCAAATATTTGCAGGAAATGCCGCCTCTTTGCTACTGTATGCAGCACCAATGTAATGTTCACGACGAAAATCTAGGGGATTATGCATGCATAGCTCGATTTAAATTTATTTATTTTAATACTCTTAATTATTTATGCAGATTAACATTTACAAGGGTACTTAAGAAGAAAAGTACGGAGGATTTTTCATGTGTTCCATACTCTATTGCTTTGTTAAACTGTTTACTGTATACTTGGTATGGTTTACCAGTAGTAAGCAATAAGTGGGAGAACTTCCCACTAATCACCATTAATGGCATTGGGATTTCACTCGAGTTCTCATTCATCGTCATATATTTTTGGTTTGCTCCACCCAAAGCCAAGACAAGTGATCTGCTACTAGAACAGTCATGATTTTTGTTTCTACAGAACAGTACATTGAAAATCTGTGTGGTATATGAATTGCAGAAGATGGTTTGTTTACTCTTACTACATGTCTTAATGGTGTTCTGCACCACTGCATCTGTTTCGGCATTTGCATTAAAAGATCATCGTCACCGTAAAGTGTTGGTCGGATGCGTAGGATTAGTGGCCTCTGTCTCAATGTATGCTTCACCATTAATCGTTGTGGTACGTCATATGGTTCATAATTACTTTTAAACCCCGATTAATTATCATTCTACGCATGTCTAATAATCCTGCTAATATAACGTCTTAATGCAGAAACAAGTGATTAAAACAAAAAGTGTGGAATTCATGCCGTTCTACTTATCTTTATTCTCATTCCTTGCAAGTTTACTTTGGATGGCGTATGGATTAGTAGGTCGTGATCTTTTTCTCGCTGTTAGTACCTAAGCTCTATACCTTCTTCCTGAACGACATTACTTTAGGACGAGCTTTACATGAAAATTGAGTCAGTTTTTATTAACGCATTTTAGTTTTTGCTACTTTGTCTTTCTATTGCAGTCTCCTAATCTTGTGGGATGTCCTCTGGGGTTGCTTCAGCTTGTCGTATATTTCGTTTATAGAAACAAAAAGATTCTAAGGGAAGAAGAAATAATGCAGGAAAAATAAAGATTTAGAGAAAAATGGACCATTACAGCATCATCAACCTGCTACGATTGTATGCAGCTGCATTACGAATAGCAAGCAATGAACTAAAGAAATAATGTATACCAAAATTTGGGTTTCGCACTGCCTACCTGGATTGAAAAAACAATTATAAAACGATGCTAAACAAAGATGTATGCTAATTTCATGATATGTAAAGAGAGTATGTAATCCTTTGTTATTCTGATTAATTAAATTTATCCAAAGTTACCAAGGCCTTTAGCAACTTTGGAATACCATAAGATTTGTTTTAATATGGCCTCTACTACTAACCATGTGGTTGATGTTGATTTAATATGTTAGGAATGTCGTTTTCAACATGGCGTCTAATTCCTTCCCTGGCCCTGATGGGTTTCCTGCGTGTTTTTTCCATAAAAAAATTGGGATTTAGTGTCTTTTGATATTGTGAATATGGTTCAAAGATTCTTCTCTTGTGGTTTTCTTCTCAAGGAATTAAACAACAGCTTTATTTCTCTTATACCTAAAACAAAAATTTCCGATGAAGCTTTTCACTTCAGACCTATAAGCTTGTGTAATACGACGTATTAAATAATCTCCAAATTACTTGCTAATCTTATGAAACCTCTGTTAGATAAACTCATCTCTCCTTTCCGGTCTGCTTATGTCCCGAATAGACAAATATCTGATAATATAGTGATTGCGCACGAGCTTATTCATACTATGAAAAAGGAAAAAAAGGGTACATGGGTCTAAAGATAGATATGTCTAAGGCTTTCGATAGGGTTGAATGGAATTACTTATTAGCTGTTTTACAAAAAATGGGTTTTTGAAATGAATGGTGCAATATAATAAAACAGTGTATTGAAACTTCTAGTTCTGTTGTGCTTCTAAATGGTTCTCCAGGTAAATTTTTCTCTCCTACAAGAGGAATAAGGCAAGGAGATCCACTATCTCCTTACCTGTTCATCTTGTGTATGGAAGCGCTTTCTCGTTATCTGATGCTGGCTCAACAAAAGGGACTTATTCATGGTATTAAAATTACCAAGAATGCTCCTCCTATCAATCATCTGCTGTTTGCAGATGATTGTCTGATTTTTGGAAATGCTGACTTGGCTGAGAGCAAAAACATTTTAAATATTTTTACTAAATTCTGTGAAGGTTCAGGGCAACTAATAAATTTTCAGAAGTCTGGGATATTTTTTAGTAGTAAGGTTCCTAACAAGTTCCAAAGGATAATGATAAAAATTCTTAAAGTTCAAAAAATAAAAATGGATGATAGATTGGTTCTCCTTTGTTTACTAATACGTCTAAGATTGTCTGTTTTGAACCACTCATGGAAAAAATAGCAAGCAGATTGAAAGGATGGAAATGTATAAATCTGTCGGGTGCTGGTAGAGGAGTTTTAGCCAAAACAGTGATTGAAACGATTCCTAATTACCAAATGAATTGCTTTAGAATTCCAAAATATATGCTTAAAAAAATTTCATCTCTTCAACGTGATTTTTTCTGGGGTAAAAGAGAAGGAAAATCGAAAGGTGTGTATTTGAAAGGATGGGAACCGTTTTGTAAAACTAAATTAGAAGGGGGATTAGGGTTCAGAAACATTAAAATAATGAATGAAGCTATGATAACTAGATTAGGGTGGCGTCTGGTGTCCTACCCTGAGTCTCTGCGGGCTATAATTTTTAAACTTAAGTATCTTCCAAATGGTGACATTCTCGACAAGAATTTTAAAATTAAAGTGACTGCTTCTTGGTTATGGAAAGGGATAGCGAAAAGTTTTCAACATCTTAGACAGTATAGTTACTGGGAGGTTAACAATGGTTAGGATATTGATATCCTAATCCATAAGTGGATCCCAGGTGATGTTGATATAGTTCAAACTTTACACTCCTTTGGAGTTCAAAATTTTGTTAAAGTCTATGATCCCTTCAACGAAGAGTTAACTGACTGGGATTTAAACAAACTCAAAATGTGTTTTGATGATGAAACGGTTCAGAAAATCTTATAGATTAGAATTAATGTGAACAAAAAGGATAGACTCAGGTGGAGTCTGACCTCTGATGGTGATTTTTCAGTTAAATCTCTGTATAAAAAACTTTGTGTGGACTCTAATCATTCCTTAAGTACTAATGGTGTTAGGTCAAGTACTTGGAAAAGAATGTGGAATATGAAATTGATGCCTAGAATAAAAGTCTTTTTGTGGAAGTGCTTGAATGATATCCTCCCTGTGGGTGAAAGAATTTCTAAAATTCTACCAGAAATAAACACCACTTGTTTACTCTGTAATGAGTCAGTTGAAAATTTAGATCATTTATTTATGAACTGTAGGTTTGTTAAAAATGTGTGGAATCATTTTCCTTACAAAACTAAGACAATGAGAACTAAGACTAATAACCTACATAATTGGATCAGAACCTGGTTTCAAAACAACAGAGAATTCAAACATGATGATGTTAGCTGGGAGAACATTTGTGCTATTATTATGTGGTTTGTTTGGAAAACCAGGTGTGAAACTGTGTTCAATAGCAGCAAACCAAACTACAAGTACACAACATTTCAAATAATGACTCATATTTTGGCAATGAAGAAGTTGGAGATTCCTAAGAAGAAAGGGGTTGAAGAAACAAAACCATGAAAAGCTTATTTGTATGTGTTCCACAACAAGAATGACACTAACGATTACATAATTATGTTTGCAACAGATCATGCAGGAAGATTTGGAGGAGCAAGATGCATCAGTGCACCTAAAGGAGTAGATGGAAAAGACATGAAGAAGACCTTAATATCTGTGATGAAGTGGTTGTCTATGATAAATTGTAAAAATGTCGCAGTGTCTTGGCAGGTGAAAGAATCCTTTGGTGACTCTACTCAGTTGGAAGGAAAGGTGGATTTGAAGAAGTATCTTTTAGACAAGAATTTCTGTAGCTGTTATGAAAATTTTAAATCGTTTGAAGTAAATTTATGTAACACTCTAGAAGTTAATGCTGTTCTTATGGGAATGTATAGACTTAGGTTGATTTTTGGGGAAGATTGGTCCTGGTCTGATAAAGAAGAGAGAAATATGAAGAACTGGCTTGAAACAATAGATGGAAGAGATATGTCTAGAGATAGAACTAGTTCTTCTTCTGGTTTCTCTCAAGAAGATGAAGACTGTACTAAATATTATAGAAGAGAAGACATGGATAATGATAATGGTTTCAGCAGGGAAGGTATGGAAGGTTCGGATTATGAAGATCTCAACAATGTCAGCACCTTCTGTGGGGGCGGAAGAGATATTCATAATCTTTTAGGAAGAGGATGGAAGGAAGGCGTGGCCAGAAATGTTGCAAAGGATGGCGCAAAAAGGGGATTTTTCAAGAATTCTGTTTATGAGAAAGGGAGTTCGAGCAAAACTTTGGGCAATATTAATTCTAGGAATACCAACAATGTGAACATTAAGTATGGTCCTCAATATTATAACCAATTTGGGCATGTAACTACTTTGTCAAACTCTTATATTAATGAAAATTAAGCTTTGTTTGCCCCAAAAAAAAAAAAAAGATTTGTTTTGATAGTTGGCCTGTACTGGGGATGATTTACATTCAGCGTCAAAAGTGATACAGTCTTAACCTCCGCACTGTAATTAATTTCTTGCGTGTATCATATATACCATATGTTGGTGCTGTTTTTTTTTTCATGGCATATACTTGAATTTCCAACAGTCAATCAGGTGCTTCACAGTTGTATCATAAATTTAAAATTAAATATCACTTGCAGTACGAAGGCAGTAAGATTCTATCTATATAGAATTTTCTTAGGGGAAAAAAAGGGAAAAGGAGGTCAGAATGCAGTTGAAAAAGATATATAAAAAGAAGAGAAAAAGATACATGCGAGCAAAATTTGTCAAAAGCTAAACAGACAAACATAAAGATATCATAGGCTCGTAGCAATAGCTTTTAGTTTTCATGTGTCCCAGACGACGACTCTCCTGCGTTTCTCTTTTCTTTAACCGGTAATATGAGATGTCAGCCTCATTTGCATCATACCCCGGTACAAATAAATGATTTTTCTTCTATCGGCAAAGAAAATTTATTGATAAAAAAAGAGGTGGTATCAAGACTACCACCCTGAACAAGTTACAAAAACAAAGAAATAAAAAGAAAATGTTGGTAACAGACTATGAACAAGCAAGAAGCCTAGACATGACTGAAATGGATATTACACCAATCTGACACGACTGTTTAAGAATTAACATTCTCAAAATCTTTGATAACCAAGGCCCAGGTGAAGAGACAATAAATAGCTTTATTAGCCACTGCAATAGCACTACATTTTTTGTCAGAGAAAATTATTGCATTTCTCTCCTTCCAAATGCTCCAAATGATGGCAACAAACAACATATTCCAAACAGCTAAATTAGCTGGATTATGCTGAGATAGATGCCAAGCTTGCAGTGATGCAATGATGTCTATATGTATACAGAAAAACCACTTCAGTTTAATAAGAAAGATGTTTCAGACTTCTTTAATAAAGGTGCAATGCAGAAGGAGATGAGTACTGGATTCAATGTTGTTGCACAAAACACAATTGTCAGGCACATCAATACCCATAGTTCTCAACAAATTTCTAGTTGGAAGTATAATATGAGCAATAATCCATAAGAAAAAAACAATTTTGAAGGGCATTTTAAGTTCCATATGAAGGTAAAAATTGAGCTGTTATGAATAATACTTTCTTCCAGTGAGATTTTTCATAAAGAGACTTAACTGAAAACACTCTGCTTTTGTTCAAAATCCATTGCAATCCATTTGGTAGCTCATGAGTTAATGTAAAAGATGATAAGTTTGAAAGAAGAATCTGAAGTTTTTTTTCTGGCTGCAGCATTAAGTCTTGTTGGAGTTTGAAGATTCCAAAGATTAAAAATTTCTGCCACTGATAGGTGTTTAGATCCGGATAAAGCATAGAGATTAGGATAGCAAGTTTTGATTGGTAAATCATACAACCAGTTATCATTCCAAAATTTGAAAGTAAGACCATTATTGACTTTGAATTTAACAAAATTTAAAACTAGAGATTTATACTTCATAATCGCAATCCACACTGATCTCCCACAAGTGCATTTAGGAGTTTAGCAATCCAATGAACTTCATCATGACCATACTTTTAAGAGATAATAGTCTTCCATAGAACTTCATCTTCAGATGCAAACCTCCAAGTCTATTTTGATAAAAGAACTTGATTTGTCTATTTTAAATTTTAAATACAAAGACCACCATGTTTTTTTCTTCTACAAAGAGCACTCCATTTAACCAAGTGTAATTTTTTTCTTCCTTTATTATCATTCCATAAAAAGTCTCTCATTATTTTTTCTATTTTCTTAATGACTGAAGCAGTCATCTCATAAAGTGACATGTAGTAACTAGGGGACACTGGCTAGAACATTATTGATCAAAGTTATCTTACTTGCTCTTCAGAATAAAGACTTTTTCCATCCTGCTAGCCTTCCGAGAGCACCAACTTAAAAGTGAGACTCAATCAAGAAATATATCAAAGAGATTTATCTCTCTTTCTCAATACAATCAGCAAATCGAACAGATAGAAATCCGTGAGCCTGAGTGATATGAGAAATAACTTGGACAGTACCAAAGACCGATGCCCAAGTGTCAATCAAGTTATATCCAACAATCAAGGTCGGATTTATCAACTAATTGAACTACGCACTACCTGTGATATTTCAAACAAATATAATGCGGAAAAGAAATAACATAGACACCGGAAATTTTGTTAACGAGTAAACCGCAAATGCATAAAAACCCCGGGACCTAGTCCATCTTTGAACACCACATTGTATTAAGCCGCTACAGACACTACCCTACTACAAGTTAACTTCGGACTGGAATGTAGTTGAGCCCTAACCAAGTCTCAAACCGATTAAGGTACATTCGCGTTCCTTACTCCTCTAGAACCATGCCAGATTCTGCGCACTTTATTCCCTTAGCTGATCTCACCCATAACTAAGAGTTGCTACGACCCAAAGTCGAAGACTTATAAACAAATCTGTCTCCCACAGATATGTCTATCCTTTATTCTTTTTGTTCCGTCTTTTGATACAAAGATCAAGGTGAACAGGAACCAACTAATACCCCGGACTTGTACTCCCGAAGAGCAGCCTAGAAATATCAGTCATCTCACAATAACCCAACTGATTAACAGAAAAAGTTATAGCAGAATCACAAGAGTCTGAGACGAAGAACTGTTGTGATTATTTTTTATATCTTACCTATCGGAGATAAATCTCGAGTAATCTTAGAGAAGATAAAACTCAATTCGATAGAACAAGTAAAATAAGAATATGCAACTACAGAGAAAATAGTTGGATCTAGCTTCACGAATCCCAAATGAAGTCTTCAAGTTGTTAACTTAATAATGGTTTTGGAAAAACCTAGGTTAAAGGAGAATCGACTCTAGTTTGCAACTAGGACACAGGAAAATGTCGGGATTAGGTTTTCCAGTTGCTAGAGTTCTCCCTTATATAGCCTTTCAAATCAGGGTTGCTTACAATTAAAGCTAAGATTGCTTAGTAACAAAGCATTAAATATTCACCGTTAGATGAACTCCTAATTTAAGATTCAAGTTAAGTCTGCTTAGAAATTAAGCAATCAATCTCCACCCTTAGATGGTCTTAGCTTGTTACACACAAATGAAATATACTTATATTTAGATATGGGTAACTGTACTTAAACATGTACATTGAGTTGGCTCAATAACAGTTAACCGAAGTTAGCCATATGAACACTTTTGACTTAAACACATTCATCTAACACTTCTAGATCAAATATGATGATCAATCAATCATGATAGATAATCAAATGAATCTAATTGTGTTTTAAATAGAGTTGTTTAATTGTTCACTATCTTATAGAAATATTCATGAACAAATGGAAACGAAATCGGATTGATTCGTAATCGTACAAAGTACTTATACAAGAATCAATTCATGAACATTAAGCCACAGTTTGCAAAGTTAATTTGCACTCGGTAAATCATAAATGTTTTAGTTCATGAGTATGAGAATCATACATAACCGATTTTAGAACTTAACCACTGTGTTCGCAAACTAGGTACGCGAACAGCATCTTCGTACCTTGGCCTAGTCAAGCCGTTCTCAAACCCGGTTCGCAAACAATTGTCCTGGACCGAACTCAGGTAAACCCGTTCGCATACTAGGTACGCAAATAAGAGTTCCGGACCTTCTCAGGTAAATCTATTCTCATACTAAGTATGCAAATAAGAGTTCCAGACCTGAATGATCACAATACAGTTCGCATACATGATATGCATACCGTGTTGTATCCAGACATGGGTAATTGTTCTAAACTCTCATTTCAATCATTGAAACATCATTAGAAGATGACAATGGTAATCTCACACATACCATTAGCTTCAAGTAATTTTCAAGTGATCGAATGATCATTACGAAACTGCCCAAGCTTACATCAAATGACTGTCTCACACAAATCATATAAGATGTTCAAGGTAATTTTCACATGATCATTCTTTTGACTTAATATTTAATTTCTAACAAATAAATTATTTCCAACTAAACTCGTCAAGAACACGATGAACATAGCTAAAGCAAAAATCTTCCAACATGTATTTTGAGAAATAGATAAGCGAGATAAACTCGGCTCGAAATATCAAATTGTATAATGTTAAAGTCTATATATCTATACGACTTAGTCTCATTAGAAGATAGAATAAAATAGACTTCTGAGTGAAAGATAAGTTTTAGTCTCCACATACCTTTTGTTGATGAAGTTCCTCCAAGCTCCTCAGTAGATCTTCTTCTTCAATTGGTCAACGCCGTGAAGTCTAAAGCTCAACTACACATTCTATCCTAATCCGAGACATAGCTATAAGTAGATTAGAAATCAAGTATATAGTTTTGATCAACTAAACTTGACAAACAAGCTTGAGATAGCAACGCTTGCAAGTTCGACCGAGTAATGCTCTAACAGTTACAGTAATATAAAGTGATTTGTCCTTGAAGCTCTTCCATCATGGTACACATCTGATCTGGAAAACTAGAGATTTTCTGATCAATAGCATAACTATCCTCCCATCCCTGTTGTTGCTCACTTACATGCCCGTCATAAGGTTGTTGATATGCATGAGAGTACCCATAAGGTTCCGTAGGATATTGATCATAGCCAAAAGATTGGTTTTGATTGTATCTTAAGGATGGTTGGAAGTTGTCATAGTGTTGAGGTTGAAAACCATATTGATTGTTGCAATATGCTTGCTCTTGTCCACCATACATGGAAAACTGGTACCTGAAATAAAAATTCTAAAAACTAAAGTTAGAAACTAAAATAAAATCTGAAAACAAAAATAAAACGAAAAGAAAAACAACTAAAGCTGCTACGCTGCTCCCCAGCTGAGGCGCCAAAATTTGATACATGTCGTAACCACATCAAATTAGTGAATATTCTTTCACTTAATTAACAAGTAATATGGTAGTAGGTAAGTTCGTTCCCACGAGGAAAAAGAGGTTTTAGTTTTCTTATTGTCACAAAAAGGGGGGGTTTCTTGTTTTATGTTTGCAAAAAGAAAGTAAATAAAGTAATCAAAAGTGTAAGTTAGAATCAATAAGAGAAGTTAGATCAGGATTTGTTCTTCGTTGCAAAATAATGATTCAAGTTATGTTTTTCATCCACTTGTTATTAGTCACAGATTATCACCATCCGTAGGTATAGCAGCTAGATCGGCGATAACCCCTAAATTCCTTGTATCACCGGATACGGAAGTTCTCGACTAACGGATTCTATTTATCAAAACCACCTAGTAGTAGATCACTCAAGATGTAATTTAGTCAAACGCATTAAGATTCATGAATTTATTAGGTTGATATTAGTAGTTCGACTCTTAGATCAAGATCTACTTGCTAACGTTGTTTTCACACACAATTGCTCAACGGAATCCCTCCACAAGGTCTCGTGTTTTCTACTTGTGTAAAAAGTAAAGAAACGATTACTTATCCCCTAACTTTTACTAGATTTAGATCAATTAACAAATTAATTTAGTTACGCACCTAAACGACCTATCAACCAAGCATAAACATTAATATTAGCGAAAACAAACGATAATCTTGTGAAAACTTCAAAGTAGATTTAAAATAAAACTCAAAACATGTCAAGAACTAGGAAGTCATCCTCAATCAAAAAGAAAATTAGCTACTCATGATTTTGAAGTTCATAAAACAAATTAAAAAAAAACAAAACCAAATTATAGTGTGTAGAGAAAAGTAGAGAACTTCTCTATTTATAAGCTTAAATTTGCTTGCAATCTTCTTAAGATTAGAATCCCTTTCCCATTAAATTTTCAAGTCCTTGTCTTTGTAAAATTCCTCATTTTATCTTCCAAATTCAATTTCAAGTCAAATTCCACGTCCAATTCCAAATCCAAATCTTCACACCCATGAGAAAAAATCACAAAATTCTGTTATTTTGGGTTGCCGGAGAATCCTGGGATCACCGGAATCCGACCGGAAACTCACTGCCAGTACTGGATTATTCTTTTCCGTCATCGGAATATTCTGTCATGTTACCGTCAAAGTTAACGGTCAAAATCGGTCAAACTGGTAGTCAAGGGGGTTAAAGAAGAGGGATTTAGTCAACTTAATCGGCTGTCTTACTCGGGCTGGCTCGGCTGAATCACCTAGTTTTGTTTAACGAGTCCTGAGTCGACTCAGTGGAAAGGGTCTGTTTCAGAGCACTTCCGACCATAATTCCAGGCCATTTTCTTCTTCCATGTGACAATTTCCTAACATACATCTAATTCTCAAGCAACATTTTATTCATTCCCTGCAGCAGAGCTTCACCCATTCATCTGCTACTCAGTTCTTGAGCTTTACTACAGGACCAACACAACAACTTCACGATCTCTACTTCTCAATCTCAACAGCGCCAGCTTCTGCAAATCTCAGTACCACAACCACCATGCCCATGTAATATTACAGCACAACAGCAACATCATCTTCAATTCTGTACAGGCTCAAGTATTGAACCTGCACCACCAGTTCCTGCTGCCAATCTCAGATATACATTAAACCCATCTCAATCGTCATCAGTCTTCAACAACAACAAGATCATCTACCTGTTCATTCTAAGCAACATATTTATCTTCTTCACTACTGCAAATCTCTTCTTTAATCTCTTAATTTCTCTGTCTATTTCTCGATCATATTACCACAGAAAAAACCCCAATTCATCTCGAAAGGTAACACAGATTCGAACCCATTATTCACAGCAAAGAATCACCAAAACCCATAATCACCTTCTTGTTCTTCAATTGCAAATACAAATCGAAAGCCTAATTCCATCCTCTCTGTGCATCAATCAACACCACCAGTAGTCGAATGAATTGTTCTTCATTAAATTGTTTACTCAAATCCCTTCACAGCAACAGAACCAAGCTCTTGTAATTTCAAACCCTAATTCTTCTCAACACCAGCTACAATTCTTCGCTGCCTTAATTTCTCGATTTCTAACTAACCCCAACTCTGATTTCTTCATAATTTCTTGATCTGGATCTTCACAATCTCACCAGACCTGATTCCATCTCAAACCATCTTTAATTTCTTTCGATCTTCATCTCTCAATCTTCAGGTGATATAATAGCAGCAGCCGCTGCTTCTTTTTCTACTTCTCAATTTCAGGTGTGATGAATGAAATGAATGAGAGACGGATTCTCTCGAATTTAGGGTAGGGTTATGAGTTGTGCAGAATTAGACACCCCAAAACTCGGATATGGACAACCCTAGTTGTCTGCCCCTTAACCTTGCATCGGCTCCCAATAGTGTTCTCCGGTGAAATGACAACTTGTCCTTATCTTCCGCACGACTCCAGAGTATCTAAAACTCAAAACAAATATAAAATACATAATTTACAAGAAAAATAGCAAAGAAAGCATAAACAATAGATAGTAAATAGGGTGTATTCAAATGGGGACAGTATCAGCAGCGATGTTATATACATAGATGCCCGTTAAAAAACCCACACTACCGGATGACCGCAGTGGCTAAGTGGGGACAGTATCGGTGGAGGGTCGGGTCATTACAATGCATAAATTGAACTTCTTAATAAATCAAAATATGAAGATATTTTAAAATTCTTTTAAGAATTCCATGCAAAAGTAATTCAAGAAAGCTACTAATAAATATACTTTCCCAATATCCAAGTATACTATTCTCGATTGTTGTAAGTATTTGTGTTTTATCGATTAGTTGAATTACCGAATATTGCTACGTAATTCCAACTAGTTTCACTGAATTAGGGTTAGTTATTATCAGATTATGAATTTCTGATTACACTTTCATACTATATGGAATTGTCATAATCATACTCAGATTATTGTTTAGAATTTTTATTGAGGTTTAGGAACTGCGAAATTGTTAGTTTTTTTTTTGTATATACCTTATCTAGTGTACTGGCTTCGGTGCTACTAGATCACGTTAGGTCTAGCAAAGCTAGAGAAAAATGATTGGAAACTGAAAGCGATTTGCTGTGAATTACATTCTTTCATTTGTCAAATTCATGTCTATTGGTTCACATGTGACTTATAAGTTATTACAAGGGCGTACAAACTGGTGTACGTGTAAAAAATTAGTCTGTAAGCTTATGCTTGCCTAAATAACTAGGGAGTGGTGCACATGTGAAAAATGAATCTATAACCTTTTGCTTGCATAAATAAATAGGGTGTACAAACTGGTGCACATGTGAAGAAAATTACTCCATAAGCTAACTAAGGTGTACAAACCGGTGCACATGTGAAAACATGACTCCATAAGCTTATGCATTCGTAAATAACTAGGGTGTATAAAGAGGTGTGTACGCGAAAAAAGATAAGATTTAATAAGCTATAACTAGGGTGTACAAACTGATGCATATGTGACAAAAATGATTCCATAACCTATAACTAGGGTGTACAAACTGGTGCACATGTGAGAAAATGACGCCCTAAGCTTACGCTTGCGTAAATCACTAGGGAGTACAAACTGGTGCACATGTGAAAAAAATGACTCCATAAGCTTATACTTGCATAAATAATTATGGTGTACAAACTAGTGCATTCATGAAAAAAGTGACTTCATAAGCTTATTCTTGTTTGAATAACTAGGGCGTACAAAGTGGTGTTGTGAAAACTTACTGCATAAGCTTATGAAAAATTTGTGCATGTGTAAATTTTCATAGACATAAGATAACAATAAAGCGAAAATGAATAAAAATTACTAACTAGATTGAGATTTTTTTTAGAATTTTCTTATTGCATCTATTTTTTCAGATCTGCCAACACTTTGTTGTTACTATTGCTGTTATTTTCCTTCCTTTATCACTAGAAAACCACATTAATAAAGAAATTTGAAGAGTTAGAAGATAGCATATTATAAGACTAAGCAAAATGACATTCAAAGAGCAATTGAGTAATCGTTCATGATTCCCCTATTGTAGAAAATGCATTGCCTCTCTACATTAGGCACATACTTAGCTAAGATGCTTCCGACAGGCAAAGTGTTTTTGATACGTTCCAAAGAGTTTTTAATTCTCTAAGATAAGTCCAATTTCCAGAAACTATTAAGTAGTTGGTTTTGATTTCTTGTAATTTTAGTTATTAGATTTTGTTATATGCCAAAGATGAAAAACTATATTAACTTGAAACAGTTATATTGTCTGACAATAATTGACTCTCAATAATGCTAGGAGGTCTTTTAATCCATGTTCTAGTAATACCAAATTTTCTACCGAATTTAGCAAGTTTATCATCATATTTATTTCAAATCCTAGGAATGAAATTACACTCCTAATGTGGAATTGTTTTTAAACTATTAATGGCATCAAGGAGTATGTCTTCATTCTCCCACGCAATTGCCGAAGATGATTTGTTGATGTAATCTTATATTCCCTTTAAATCTGTTTCAAAACGATGCAATTTGATTGTATCTCTTTACTCTAATTAACTACATCGAGAAAAGCTAGACATTCTGCTTGTTTAGAATTTCTTATTCCTGCATAGCACTTTGATTGACAGCCTCGCCATTTTCCTGCAAAATCACGCATGAAAAAAATGAGCCACTCATGTTAGTCTATTATAGTCATACGATGAATCAAGATTAACAGAAAAATAAGGATACACATGAGGTTTCCAGTGTGATGTTAAACTCCTAACATACTGCACATTATTGTGACCATGCAGTTGTTTAGAGACAAAAGTTTCAATATATCTAGCAAAGCTTAAAGCCTTCCTAGCTAGTTGTTCTTTTCGGATCAGCCTTCTTATTCTGGAATTGAACATCATTATCATAGCAGTGCTTAGCCATCCTGTCTGAGTAACCTTTTGTTGATATTGTATCATCCAACTCTCAAATATCTCTGCAATATTATCATGATTCCCAAATAATACACTAAAACCTCAAGGGATTTGCAACCAAACTGCTCTTGAAAAGGTACAGGAAAATAATATGTGTATCATACTCTCATCAGATTGATTACAAAAAGGGCACAACTGAATAACATGTTTGTAGACTCTGGAAAGTCTTTCCTTTGTAGGCAGGATGTCTGATAAACATTTCTAGAAAAAATGTTAACCCTTGGCCACATTTGAATACCCCAAAATTCCTTTCAGCTTATATTAGAATTTGGTATTTTAGTAGAAACCTGCATATTGCCCAGACTTATTTCATGTAACTTGTTATAAGCTGATTTTAGTGAGAAGATCCCATTTATCGTTAAGTTCTAGATAAGTTTATGCTCAACAGATACAGATATTCTCATATTCATGATCAGTTCAACCGTTTCAGGTTCAAAGAGATATAAAATCAACTCAGCATTCCAGTGCCTTCTATCTTCAGTCAACAGCTCTTGAACCCAAATATAGTTTTCAATATCAGCAACACCTTGTCTTGGAATTGGTGGTCCATTCATTCCGACAATCTAAACATCAAGCCATATTTTAATCTTGTCACATTTCCCTAATCTCTATCGACTGTGAAGTCTTATGAAAGGAAACTGTTTTTGCACACCGTTCTAATCCCAAGAACAGTTTATTGATGCCAACATGAAAAATAGAAGTACTCGGGAAATATTTGGCCTGCGTTGCTTTCACCCACTGCTCATCTGGATTAGTGTACATTCTCCAGGGAGCCCTGACTAAGAGAGCTTGGTTTAAAACTTTCAAATCTCTGAAGCCTTATCCACCCAATTTTTTGTGTATACCTAGTCCCTTCCATACGTCCCCTTTTTTTCTTCACACCCCTACCAGAACTTCCTCTACAAGTTATCAATCTTGTTAATAGTATCTACTGGAATCTGGAGACAAGATATTGAATAAGCTGGAATCGTACTAGTGACAGTCTGTATCATCAAAGACTTGCTACACTGAGACATAGTTTTACAATTCCAATTGGATAACATGTTTGTAACTCTATCAACCAATGGAAAAAAAAAACATTCAATTTTATTTTTACCAATTATAAAAGGGATTCCCAAGTACGTATCTTTCATTTGGATTCATCTTGGGAACCTTCAATCTTCTAGTGAGTGGTATGCAGAATCTCTGAGGTACATGTACACTGAAATATAAACTGGACTTTCTAAAGTTTACCAATTGTCCGGAAGCATCACCAAAATCCTCGATGATTTTACGCAAGTTATTGATATTTTGGAGGTCAGCATTTATGAATAACAAGCAGTCATCAGCGAAAAATAAATGGTAGATTTAGAGGGCACCTGGAGCAATCTTAATACCTTTTATTTTGTTGTTTTGTTCATCCTGAATCAAGTGACGATAGAAAGCTTCCATTACAATGATAAACAAAGGGTCACCTTGTTGCACTCCCCTTGTTGGCTACCATTCAGAATAATAGAAATCTTTGTTGTGTTGATGCATTGCATAATAAGATTACACCACTCTGGACAGAATCCCATTTGTGCCATGACATCCATGAGAAAAGACTATTCAAGCCTATCAAAGGCTTTTGAATATCTAGCTTTAATGCCAGATGTTTAGATAACTCCTTCTTATTCTTCATTGTATGGACAATTTCTTGGGAAAGATGTATATATTGTCTGAAATCTGTCTTCCTGGTACATAGGCAGCCTGCAGAGGAGACATAATTTTTCCCATAACCTTCTTTAACCTGAAGACAAGATTTTAGAGATTTTGTATGAGGTATTGTAAAGTGCAATGGGTCTCAAATCAGAAGAAAACTGTGTTTTTTTTCTTTTCGTTTTTGGGATTAAAGACACATTTGTAGCATTAACACTTTTGAGGATATAGCCTGTTCAAAAGAACTGTTTCACCATCTCCATCATATCATTTCCAACAATATCTCAATAAGATTTTAAAAACCCAGGTGTGAAGCCATCTGGACCAGGTGCTTTCCATGATTTCATATCTTTTAGTGCTTTGAGTATTTCAGCATTATCTGGAATTCTCATCAGCTTCATATTGTCTGAGTTTTTAATTACTTTGCGAATGCATTGAAGGATTGACTCATTCTTTACTGGGGAAGAAGTAGCATGTACAGAGCTATAATAATCGAAGAGTAAGTGTTCCAGATCTTTCCTTGTGGTACACCAATTTCCATTACCATCCTTAAGAGCTACAATATTATTTCTGGGTCTTCTTCTGTTAGCATTTGCATGATAAATTTTTTTTCTGTCCATCTCAAGATAGTATTCATCTCTTGCTTTTTGACCCAGAATTCATTTTGAACTTGATGTCGATGTTCAATCTGATTCTCCACTTATTGTACCTGCATATTAGTCCTTTGTCCAGGATTTCCTTGTTGAATGGTTTCCAACTACTGATGATGAAGAAATATGTTGTTTTGAATATTTCCAATTTTTTCACTATTACATTTCGATACATACCTTCTAGTGACTATAAGACGTCTTAATAGTTGGAAATCATAAGACCCATTGACTGGATGACCCCAAGCTACAACAACTTCTGATTTAAGAGTCTCATCCCTTTCATAACATTGGAAGTATTTCCAATCTCGTTTCCTATCATAATCCGAAGAAGAAGAATCCACCATAATAGGATAATGGTCAGAACCCAGTTGTGGCAGATGGAGGGGGCTAGAGTCTGGAAAATGAATAATCCATTCTTCATTTGTGATAGCTCCGTCAAGTTTTGATCGTCTAATACCAGTACCATGAACATTACTTGACCATGTAAAAGATCTACCTGTGTATCCCATATCTTCCAAACTGGCTTCATATATAAGATCGAAATAAGGGGAGTCTCTTGAAGAAGAAGCATACGAATTAGAAGTATGAAAAGTACCAGAAACATTGAAGATTTTATTAGATATGGATATCCTATTTTCGTTGCTGAAGACAAGGTTTAAATCACCGATAATTACCCACAGTTGTTGTATATTATGGCTTAACTCCTTAATATAAGTCCATTACTTCTCCTTATTATTTGGACATGGTGAGCCAAACATACAGGTAAGCAATCATACTGGTTTAGAAGGATCATCCTGCACCATACAATTAATAATCTAAGAATCTGCATTTTCGATTTTAAATTGAAAACCATCTTTCCATAACGGTATTAATCTTCCGGCCAAACCTCGAGATGGGACTAGTTTACTGTTTAGAAATCTATAGGGTCTAATAAATTTTCTCATTTTATCCTCTCCTATTTTAGATTCTGAAAGGAATATAACATCGGGGTCATATCTATGTAACAGATCTTTTAGGTGGTCTCTAGTAGTTTTGTTTGCAAAACCTTGACAGTTCCAAGCTAGGACTCTCATGGTAATAGAAAAGTAAGAATAATAAAAGCTAGAAAATGATAATATTGAGAAACAAAAAAATGAGTATCTAATGAAGGTAACACAAAAGTATAAAAATAATGATAATTGTAAGAAAAGAGAAAATTAATTATCGTTACTGCATGGCTCCCTTGATTATGCATGTCTTTCCTCTTTGTTTTGGTATCATTGGCCTCATTAGCATCCTTTTCTACTCCATCCAAAAAGTCAGCATGAATACTTTTAGGGGCATCATTGTATGAAATCCCTCCATGAGCAGCTAAAATTGGACCTTGGATAGATGGATTGGACCCATTGTTATGGGAAGGTTAGTTCCTAGCTCTCTTAATGGTTTCAGATTCCTCTGCATCACTCAGTGACTCAATATCTTTATCTATGTGAACATAGTCACTATCTTGATCTACTTCTTTTTCTTCAATACCTTGTTCAGAAGATTTGTTCTTAGCTTTGCAATGTTCTTCATATTCCTTAAGAGTCATTGCTCTATCACGTAATATTTCCATAATTCTTCACATACTTCATCATCATGGTCAACTATATAGCATTGGCCGCAGAAGTTATGAGGTTGTTTAACCCAATAGTATTTGATCCATATTGGTTCACTGAGTTTGTATTCCATCATTCTCCTCTCTTTAAAGGCTTTTTAAGATCCATTTCAATACGAGCTATGATCATATTTCCAGACCGTGGCCTGTAATTTTCAGGATCCGTGAATATTTTGCTTCTCAAATCTTTAATAGCTTCATGTACTACTGCCTCATGATGATGCTCTAGCAGTAATCCCTTAAACTAAACGTTCCAAGCTTGTTTTGTAAAAACATAATCCTTGTAAGCTTTCTATGTGGAGTATTCTTACAAAACTAGTAGACTTCTTTGAACATTCCAAGGAGATTTTTTCAAAACATCTTTGATCATGTCTTTCTGAGAATTGAACTTGAATACAAAAGTTACTTTCCCACAACTCTTACCTCCCTTTTCCTATAATTTTTCCAGAGAAGATTCAACTCGTCCTTGATTGTTGATGTTTCAATTTCATCATCAATAGTCATGAGTTTTCCGATCAAGCTGTTTGACCAAGCATCTGCAGCTTCATTTAAGTTCCTCGCAGAACCGATAGCTCCCCTACCCTTTCTGATTATTGCGACTCTCATCCTTTCAATAATATCAGAGAGATAGTTATTGTCACTGGAATCCATTATTTCACATGAGGAAGATCTTTGTCTAGGGTTTAAGGGTTTTTTTTGTTCTATAAAAGTTACAAAGGTTATCTCTTCTTTTATCTATGAACAAAACTAGGGATGCTAATTCGTATATATTTTGTTTCCTAAATAACAGTAAAGAATAATCAAAGAAAATACTGGAAAAAGAAAATACTGGAATATTTTCGGTTAGATATCTGTTGCATGTGATCCGCAAAATAATGATGACTGCAAAAATCACGGATGGTATTGGGCGGAAAATTGGGTTTTTGAGTTTTTTGAATTTGGATCGCATGTTGAATTAGAATAAGGGGTCGTTTACTCATGGATACAAACACTTGAATGTGGAGATAACAATGAATCTCATACTGAGATATACTCAATGCTGAAACCTTTTTACTTCGCAAAACTGCAGGATATAATAGAAATGTGGAAGGCAATACAACCATAATTGACAATTTTGTCATAAGAAAGATATTGAAGCTGCATACAAAGATTCAATACTGGATAGAACCCATTGCAAAAAATCAAGAGCTGCCTGCAGAAAAATCATATTAGAAATCCATTAGAATGAAGATATCAAAATCTAAAACAAAAGATAGTTAGAAAGAAATTTTTAGTTTAAAAGACATAAAAGTTATTTTTATTCTTTATGCAAAAGATTATAATATTGACAAAAAGTATAATGCAGGGTTACCATGAGTAATAAGTTTCAGAGAGGATGATAATGATAAAATAAATCTAGATTATAGATCGGAAATCATGATAAAGAGAGAAATCAAAAGAGAAACAAAATAAAAAAAAATTCAGACTTAGTTAACTCAGTTTCGCCCGACTTGCAGAGCTCGTGTCCGTACGATATATTAACTTTAGTTATTAGGTTGAGGGGTTTTTTTTTTGATGAAAAGGTTGATATATTAATTAAGCAATTACTTTAGTTATTAGGTTGCATTTTTAAATACTGAGAAACTAAAGCAAAATATAATGACAATTCCCAAAAAATGTGTTACTATTTGACCTATTTGAAATGAGGAACATTATCTATATACTTCTAGGATTCAACCCTTTTGAAAAATCCTTTTCGAACTTAATATATACTCCCAAGCTTTTAGAAGCCAAAAACCGATTTAGTAGATTACCAAAATAACTTTTCTTAAAATCATATAGCCGTTACCAAGTGTTTAATACCCCCGTATCTTTGCACGTAGAAGCACTGTACGTAGTTCAAGTGATGGATCTTGGAATTTTGGTGGTGCAGTAAATTTTCAGGAAGAATAATTAGAGTGGAATGCCCGTACAACATCGGTTTACAGGGTAAACATTATGATAACACCACTTTATGCTAATGTAATATGAAGCTTATAAGTGCTAATTTCCACCCCAATCTTGGCTTGGCTACAGGGAAAAGTTGAGTTGAATGAAAAGGTAAGGGTGAGATAAGATCAGGTGGCTTTCATAACAAAAAAGTTAATTTTGAAATGCTTTCGATGATAGTACAGGAGGAGAACATTACCCAGTGGCCTAGTGGGTTTAGTGAACATGTCATAATATCAGCTTCAAGAATTTTAAGCTATATGCATAAATGGTCAGAGAACTCTTATTGAAAGTTGTGCATTTGAATAACTTTGAGAAAGAGTTAAGATAGATGACTATAAATTAAAAGCAAAAAGAAAAACAAGCGAGATGTCAATAGATTCAAGAATTAAGATCACTGGCTTTCAAAAAAATAAATTAAAAAAAATGGAAAGATCAAGATCATTCTATACTTCTTCCATCTTTGGCAACTCCAAGGGTTCTTGTAGCGCGGGATTAATGGGAAAAAGCGCACATTGGGCATAATGTGCCATAAGTTGATCAACGAGTACCAGAGCTACCATAGCTTCTACCACTGGGACCGCTGCACAACATAAACAAACATTAGCACATCTGAAAACTTTGTTCAGTTAATCAACTTGGGTAAAAAAAAATCAGAATGTAAAAGGATGGAGTAAAGATAAAACATAAATTATGGTAAATGAGAAACTAGATTTTGGGAGGAAAACAAACCTCGAGGGATAACGCAAGGATCATGATGGCCACGTGCTCTGAATTGCATCTCTTGTTTATCTGTGGTAACAGTCTTTTTTCCCGTCTAAAAATATATTACCATAATAACATCAGTACGGAGTAATTAAGTGAAGTACCCAAAAAATCCAGACTACACGTTTTTTTTATTGATTTCAATAACTCAATAATACCCAAGCCACATTTCCTAATTGAATATCAAAATGTGGGCAAAAGAATCATTGATCACTCTCCTCGTGACAACGATGTGGAAAACATAGAAGAACACGTAATAATGAAGAGAGGAAAAAAAACAAGCATTATCAAGTGCGTCGAGTTGGTTATCGAGTTTTGAGTGATGTTGAGGAAATTAAATGGCATATATTAAATATTTCATTTTATTTTAGATTTTTATACTAACTTTGAAGTAAAAACTGTATAAATGTGTACCCTTGCAGAAGTGATTTCAGAGAAAGTTTAAAGATTTTTTAAATTTATTGGAAGATTATGAGAAGTTTAATATCAGCACATTGGAGTTTAAACAAAAGGTATATGATAACATATATGATCATAATAAGACATGTTATATATTGTATATACGAATTGAATTCTAATACATAACTAAAATGGATTAGATTAGTAGTGAAATTTTATGCGGTGATTGGGACTTAAAAAAGTAGTTCTCGTACTACTCATTCGATAAAGTTCTCTAAGAGCTTCCCCAATATGGATGTTATGGCCGATATTGTTAACATGAATCAACTTAAAGATGGCACTCATGGAGATGAGAAGTCTTTACAGATATCATGAGATTGGATACTACATTATTACCCATTTATTATATATTTTTTCTGCATTATAAAATAATTTTCACTTAATATTGTTATTAGGTATGCCTTCTTTTTCGAGATAGCCCCAACTTAATCATCAAGTTCATCATTCATTACATACGAAGATCGTGAAGATCGAAGTGTTGTTATTGGTTGTTTCAAGTGGTCGTAGTATTGTTGGTGGTGGCGTTGTTGTTGTTATTTATGTTTTTTTTGGGTTTTTTGGGATGACATTGTTTGTGGTATGTTAACAGTACCAGTACTACTGGCCAACACATAGTCACCTTTTGTGTTAGTTTTAAACATGTCCATCTAATTAAGTTCTATATTTAGATCCTTTAGATTTCATCTTGTAATAACATTAAATCATAAAATTGTTGAACGATATGTATCAAACACAATGATTTTACTTAATTAATTTATGAAGAGCAAAAAAATGATTGTAGCGAATGGATTTTTCAATTATACATTGTTTGTGATAAAAGTTGTCATCATTTAATGGATGATGTTGATGGTGTCAGTAGTGGTGATGATGTTGCTAATGATTCGTCACTGCTTTGATATAAAGAAAACAACAATTGTTAAAAATTATAAAGAGTATAGCGTTGTGAGTGATTTAGTATGCCTTTTTGTTGTTACTTACCCTGATATTGAGAAACGGATGCACTAACCTTCCATGTTGATCATAAATGAACCTAGTCATGAACTCTCTTGTAAAGAATGAGCTTGTATTTGCTACTCTCAACCGTTTCTCTTTTTTCTTTTTCTTTTTTTCCTTTACTTTTTTTAGGTCATTCTAGTTAACATCAATGTCTATGATCCCATTTTGGATCACTTTTAACGATTTATGTTAACATCAATTTACTGTCCATTGGTCTATGTGCTAACATCTACGTGTATGACCAACCACAACTCTTTTGGTTGCCAATTATCATCTCATGGAAATCTTAGGATTTAAGCATCAAAATTTGCAAGAGAGGACATTCAGGGGCATGTCAAAGTTGTTGTAATATAAAACAACTTCATGTTCGACTGGTATAATGACAATTTCTTCCTCCAAGAAAATTCCTAAACTAGAGAGGAAAAAAAGGCACGGAATCCTACTAATATTGGCTTATTTCCATCAATGACAAAGTTGCGGTGTGATATATAAACCATCCCCAATAAAGAGGTTTTTCTGTATTCTGTCACTTGTGCGCAATATTATTGAAACATTGATGAAATATTTTTTAATCTAAATAAAAAATGTTTTCCATTAAAATTGTATAGTTGTTGTTGAAATCTTGCAACAATAAACATCATGTCAGATGTATCAAGTAATATATACAATATACTGAGCGAAATTGACTCTACCACAAACAGCTTGATGAGGGAAGAATCACAAGTTCAACAAGTTGTCCTTAATATTTGTTCGCGGGTATACTCAAGAATGAGCAATGCTAAACCCCCACATCGAAGATGTGTCTAGGATAAGACTACTCGTTATAGTTTGTATCAGCACAATACAAGCTACCTACTCTCGGAACTTAGCAACAAGGGATGGAAGGGAAATGAACACATTGCGCAAAACAAAGCGAAAAGAGGTAAAAACAAGTCGGGATAGTAGCTACTTATGGACGCATTTTGGAATGGAGAATTTGAGTTCATGTAAGCAAAGGAGAGGGTGAAATCAATGAACAACTAATGCACAAAATTATGTTGCATAATGTAGATATTAAACAGTCAAAAAACGGTTGGAAATAATGTTCCATTCATAAAGATAATATCATACCAAGTCACACGCTGCCAAATTAATCAAGAAAGAAATCAATTTGACCTAAATTCATTTAGTAAATAAAATCTTGTTTTAATTTTTCCAAAAACCAGATAGATCTTGGTTTATTCACACATGTGCATATGCGCACTAGGGATGGAAATTGTCGTTTGCCTGCCTATATAGCTTATTAAGTTTATTAGTTACAAGATGGTATCCATCTTTAGTATTACTAATGTGTGAGTGACCAGGGCGTGACCAAGATTTCAAAGAAGGGGGCGCAAAATTTTGTTTTGGGTAGATAATTTTTTTAGCGGGTGAAAGAAGCAAAATTAGGCTTATAAGGTAGTCTTAAGATTAGTTATTGTGCCTAAATTAGGCCTTGGAGCCAGCTGGGCTGGGGTTGCAAGTGCACATCCTTGCATTGGCTGGCTTCGCTCCTGTTTGTGACTAAAGACCACCTATTTTATTCACTCATAAAAATAAGCAAGTATACATAGATACCATTACTCAGGTCTTAAGATCGATCAAACCACATCAAGACCAAAAACTCTTTATTAAAACTTATTTTCTCCAACAATTAAAGAAAGAAAAACCTCAAACTTTTAATTGGCCAGATAAAACAAGATGAACTTTAGAGCTGTAGCTCTACAAATGTTGTAGCAATGAACTTATAAGTGATAACCAATATTTGAGCTTCTCCACATTTGTTTGTAAATTTAAAACAAACATGCGAGTCACATTACATACACTCTGATTCCACTTACATGTATCCCAGAGTAAACTAGTAGAGGTATTAATGTATATTTAAACTTTGAGTATTGCACCCATGCTCAATTATCAAAACATATATTACGGACAACAAATTTTAACAAGAGTTTGGCTAAGTTTAGCTTGTTAAAAATATCTCGTGGATGTGCAAACACCACCAAGGTGCACTTCGCAAAGTGTGGAAACATATCACCGTAGAAATAAATGTCGGAACTAGTAACAATGAAACAACAAACGTTAGATGAATCTAGCAATACTAAAAAAATTACTCGACTGAATTGAACACACAATTTGACACACGACGGCAGAGCCACTTGCTCAACAAATTGTCCTTAACACAATAGTTCGCGGGTACTCCTCAAGAATGAGTGGTGCTATACCCACCATAGCGGAGATGTGTCCAGGGATAGAACAACTCGTTATAGAATGTATAAGTATAATACAATCTACCCAACTTTGAACTCAACAGCAAGGATTAGGAAGAGAAACAAACACACAAAGCGCACAACAAAGTGAGAAGAGGGGAAAAGAGCTAAGGGTAGTAATCTGCGCTGGTATATTTTGAAATGAAGAAATAATTTTTTTTATATGCAGCGAAAATGGATTTGATATAAATTACTTCTGATAACTTCTCCATTAAACATAAACCGTTGAAGAAATTAAAATATTGTTTTACTTTTAATAAAATAGTTTAATGAACTTAAATATGTTTAATAATTAAAAACTTGTTTCAATTAATCCCTTTAGAAATTCAAAAACTTATTTTGATTTCTATCCGCTTAAAAATTAAAACTTGTTTTAGTTTTAATTTTGGTTGACTCATGCATGTGCATATAAGCATTAAGCATGGCAAGTGTACCATGCCCTCCCTATCAAGGTATTGAAAGCGTAAAGCGAAGCGTGACTCGTTTTCTATTTTTGAGAAGCGATGCGTAGGTTGAAGTGTGAAGCGGAGATTCATGGTTGGCGGTGAATCGTAAAATATAAAATTTGATATATTATAAATAGGTATGAAAATATTTATAAATATAAAATATAGCCTTATATTATCCTAAATAACCATGTAGAACAATGGTTGAGCATTCACATATGACACATGAGGTGGTAGGTTTGAATTCCACCATTCTTTTTTTCTTTTTTTAGGACATTATTTCTTGAAGTTTGACCATTTTGCGCTTCTGACTTTGGTCAAAATCAATTTTTAGGACATTATTTCTTGAAGTTTGACCATTTTGTGCTTCTGACTTTCGTCAAAATCATTGACTACACGCTTCACAGTCAGAACACTTCATAGGTACGCTTCAGAACATTTCTGGAAAAAAATTGAAGCAAAGCGTAAAGCGAAACGTAAAGCGTACGCTTTTAAAAACCACGCTCCCTATTATTTCATTCACTCATAGAAAATTATTAAGTATCCTTAGATATTCAGGTCATAAGATCAATTCTAAGCAAGAAAAGAAACTAAAACACATTAAAAAAGACTCATTTTCTCCGACAATAAATAAATAGGTCTCACTTTAAAACTCTGAAATACCCAGGAGTAATATGCTAATAATTTCGTGGGGATTTGTTACTGAAAACATCAGGTATAAAGTCTACTTCTACAATGAACTTTTATTTCGTCAACTCATTTCTATTTCCGTTTCATCTATGCATCTGCTTGCCTGCTATTTTTTCCATCTGCCATCATGTCTTCCTATTTGGTGTAAGTACATACATTCTGCAAGCATGAGAATCCACAGTAGCTGACAGAGAATCCTTCACCGAAGCTTGAGTCGAATGCTGTGAATGTTTCACCATTTTAAACATGTGATCAAGCCGTGACTAAAAAACATAAAAAACAAGTCAATAGTAGGTACAAAATGCCTTGTTTGTGAATATCTTACCGCCCATAAGTCTCGAACATTAACTACAGTAGATGGTTTAAGGCCAATATCTTGCCAATTAGCCGTTATTGATGCCTGTTGAGATCCTCTATTCCATAGAACCAAAGCTATCCTGTGTCCACTTAGAGGACCAGCCCAAACCTGCACATTTGAAGAATGAAATGTGAGCTATGTTTAAAACCCCACTACCGAGAGTTAGTACTTGGAATTTCTGAGAGACGTCCTTGTGCAACTGAAAAGATCTAAAACTTAAATGTAACAATCTTTAACACTTCTGGTTTTATAGAGATAGAGTAGATAATGTTACCTCCAAGTCTCCATCTTTCTTAACCTTTTTCCCTTGAACTCCAAGTTTATCTGTCCATGCCAATCAGAGATAACAACTGTAAATCTTTGCTCAATACACTGAATCCTTTGGTTCTTGAAGTCTTTATGACACATTGTCTTGTTGACTACAGTTTCAGTAACCAAAATGAGTACTCTAAATACATACCTTGATTAACTGCAATTACTTCCTTGTTGCTTAGCAATTCGGTTGTCACATTGTTCATTGATCGAATATCACACCCAATCAACAGTGGAGCCTACACTTACATTAGAACACATCTGCTCAATTCTAATTACTGTAGGTGGAAAATAAAACGAACGAGAGGTTCAAATGTTAGCAGTGGTACCTTAACCAGTGCCCATATACTGAAGTGCGACCGGTACTCTTCTGTTGTCATGCCACCGTTTCCTACTTCAAGCAGGTCGGGATCTAACGTACCAAATATAAGTAAATTCAGCAAAGCTTATATTCTTAATTCAAGATTAAGCAAACTTGTTATAAATGAGAATTACCATTCCATCCACCAGGTCCAGCATACGCCGCCCATTTGTCATTTAGATCCGCAAGTTTTGTCATACTAGAATCATTAAGACCATAAAAGCAGAATTTTAATAAGACATCCTTAAGTGGTACTCGACATTGTCTTCTAATACAGTGTTAAACTTTATACCTCTCCCATTTATCCTCAATATCTCCTGTTGTTCTCCAACTATTTCCCAAACCCGGTGCCCAAGTTGCTGGATCTTGATCTCCCCTGAAATCAAGTGAAGTGTAAATGCATCTCTGGACTAACAAATTTCATGTCATTTGTAATTCTGTGCTAAAATCTAGTATATCAGCAACAAACTGTTTTTTTTTTATCTAATTAGCCAGAAACTTACCATTCACATAAAGAGAAGAATATGGATATTCCAGACTCCAGTAATGCTTTGCTCATCTTAGGATATCTATTTCAAGAATTGAGTTCAAAAAAGTTCTCGACTATGACTTCTATATAGGATCAACCTCGATCAAAACAGCACTCACAAACTAAATTTTCTAGTGAATGACTAAATGTGCACAACTGTGACAAAGGAAAGGGAGTACCTCTCTTTGGGGCTAGTACCAGTATTATGACAGTTATCATACTTCAAATAGTCGACACCCTAGACAGAACATTCCAAACAAATTAGTCATTTGAAGTATGTCTGCATCACATTGAATAGGTGATGTAAAACTCCGTAAAATGTCAGTCATTAAGCATTCATACCCATGAAGCAAAGGTTTTCGCATCTTGTTCCTCATGGTCCAGTGACCCTGGCATTTTCTTACTGCAAGTAAAGACCCTGCCAACAAATATGAAAGTGTTATACTGACGAACTTTGAAGTGAAGTTCTTAACATCAAGTTCTGTTTGTTTTATCGTCTACTCCAAGAGTAACTAGTTTTACCCTGCATCAGAGTATATTCCAAGTTTGAGCCCTTTGCTGTGAACATGATCTGCTAGAGCTTTTATCCCTGAAGGAAATGCTGACGCTTTAGGAACCAAATTTCCCTGTCAAATGAGAAATCAAACCTTGACAATCTTAACTGCATTAAAGATTGTTTTAGCATTTTATTTTGATATGTATCCGTATGATTGTAGCTAGACATACTTATACTTAAGATCCCTATTCATGTCAGTAGTCTAAAGAATTCCCAAAACAGGCATCCATTTGGTGAATGGTGAATAACCTGAGAGTCTCTGTTGAGTTCACTCCAGCAATCATCTGACAGAAAGACAAAAACAAAGTTAAGAAACCATGTATCTGGCAACACTACAAGTCTCCTCTGGTAATTTGTTCTATTAAGCACATCGTGAACGGTGGTCAAAGGCTGGTTAAAACCTTGCGACCTATATAGATTGACTTCTTTCCTTGCTATTGCAATGTAGACATACTTTTCTGAATCCATGACCCTTGGGCCAGTTATTCTATCAGCTCTAGACCAAATGAGAAACCTTATGAAAGACAACTGAAAA